>CAUHTR010004199.1:0-39303 GCA_959609185.1 Schmidtea polychroa | reverse complement strand
AGAATATAGAACTATGAATATAGAACTTTTGTTGGATCTCGGGGGCCATTGATCGGAATAAATTTAAATAATGTAATTCGTAATTACATTTAAAAAATTATATTAAAACCATTAACATTACATTACAAATATTAAATAAAATTTTTATTATATATATATATATATATATATATATATATATATATATATATATATATATATATATATATATATAGATAAGTGACATTCATTAAAACGGATCATTAATTGTAGTAATAATTTTGTCAGATTCAGAAAAAATTAATTAATAAACAATTTTATGCAATTAAAAAATTTCGGTTTTCATTGTCAAGTGACATTAGTTATATTTTACTAAATTCACGTTAAAAATATTTTGTTTATTTGATAACTTTATTATTAATATATTATTATTTAGGTAGTATATTCAACAGTATTCTCAAACAATTACGCTTCGGAAATTCCAGAATCCCTTATCAATACAATTTCTAGTGAAGGTTTAATCAAGTTTGATATATAATTATGAAAATGATTTTGTTGGGGATTAATAAATAAATACATGAAAATTAATTGATAACTCAAATAACAATAAAAATAAATATTTTAATAAAAATATAAATATGAGTTTTTGAAAAGATATAAATTTATAAAAATTAAATAACCTGAAAATTAATTTTGATTTAAACAATTCAGTAACAATAAAATAAATAAAAGCAGTGATATATACTGGATTTTTGCAATTCCTTGATTATCTCATTCACGGGAAAATCATAAACTTTTACCTATTTACGGTTTATTAAAAAACTTAATAAGAAATCCTGATTTCACAAAAAAAATTCTAAAAAAATTTTTCAACAATTAAAAAAGATATATTAAATTATTTATTATTTATTTATTAAATTTTTCATACATAAATAATTATATTAAATTTATAATAAATAAATGAAATATATTTTGACAAAGAACCTTTCATCGCAATGAAATAAAATGATAAAATGTATTTCTTAACTCACTGCAATTATAAAAATATATAATAGTACATAAAGTGTTGAATGGATACGATAAGGCTAGATAAGGTTCAGATAAGGCTATACAGTTTTCTGAGGGTTTTGTGAATGCTACTTTCAATGTTACTTTTGCAATACAAATTTTAAAGAAGAGGCGAAGCTTCGTAATTTTCAGTTATCAGCGACACCATCAGAAATGGAATATGACATCATCAAGGTTTCAGGTGTCAAAAGGTTTATCTGAAAGAAAAACTGTTAAAACTACACGATTTCTCTTCAACTTCTCTTCTCTGCATTATGTTTGACAAAACTGCCAGACAAATCATTTTCTTATCCGAAATCTCTATTAAAATCTGGTTGAATTTTATTTCATTAAATCATAATTTACTGATATACATAATTTAAATGTCACTCTTCAAATCAAAGAGATTTATTAATTCAAGTGGAAGGAATTTTATGAGCAAAACTAAATTCATTTAGAATTTATATATTCGTGGGAATAATAAAATGGATATCATATGATTCGAAAGAAAAATCTTTTATCTACTCAAGTCTTTAAGTGAGCTAATATAATTAATAGCAATTGATGCGTTATATAACAATTTCAAATTGTCAAATGAAATAAATAAAGTTTTTGAATTACAATTACTATTTTTATTATTATTGCAATATAACATTTGACTGAAATATTTATTAAATAAAATCCAAAATGAATATTCAAAAACTATTTATAAACGATTCATAATTGCATAATCTAGAATATGAGTAATATTAGTTTCATTTTTATCATTGATATAGCTCATTCATATTTATGTACATTCTATTATTACACACGCAAGAATCTCACAATAATAATAATAATAATAATAATAATAATAATAATAATAATAATAATAATAATAATAATTATTATTATTATTATTATTATTATTAGTATTATTATTGTTATTATTAAAATCTTGATTAAAATCTTAATCAAAATTAAAATATTAGATATTTATTTTTACAGTGGTTTTGGCAGAATACGATAAAGGAGATGATGAACACCCTCTAAATCACAAATTTATGTCTCTAAGATCGGATAAAGAATCTTACATAATGTGGCTCAAAAATGAAGAGTTGCGTAAACTGGAACAAAAATCAGTAAAATTTGCAAACGAAAAGTTCACTGTCAATTCAGTAAATGAACTGAACAATTTGGATATTAGGCAAACAAAACTGTAGAGAACTTTATCAGATATTTATTTAATTAATTTTTGTCGTCTTATAGCATTGTAAAAGTTCTATAATGGTTTGATACGAATAAAACACTTTGATTTTCTAAGTTTCCCTAGAAAATTAAGAGTTTTATATAATATAATATCTTAAATTCTTTTTATTTTATTAATATTTTCTTTGATACTTCAAATTGTATGACCATGTTAGATTTCAATAGAAATTATGTATTATTTTGTATAATATGTGGTGACTTTGAATTGTGTATTTTTTATTTTTATTATTATATAATTGTATAAAAAAATACAAAAAATTTAATTAATGTAATTATAACAAATTTCTTGTAAATGAAAACAATATTTGATTTAAGTTTATTTCATTTATTAAATCTCAATAATTAAATTAATTAAAAGTAGTAATAAATTATTTTAATCATTTCCAACATTGAATTTTCTTTATTATTATTTATTATATCAATTGACTTTTTGTTTAATATTTAATACTAATTTTCGTGAGGATTTTCCAATTAATATTTTGTTGTCGAGTCAGAGTTATGCCAAATTCGGTGAGTATTCTGAATTCCTGATCTTGAACAATCGATTTGGAATGGCAGCCAATTACCGATTATCCTAATAATCAACCCAGTTGGGAATGTTACCACTTTAATCGGTCAAACTCTAATTTTAGTGGCTGGCAAATAAAGAAGTCAGTCATGACGTATATGAATACCAAATATACAATGTGCACATTTTCATAAGCAAGAACATTTTGAACACTACTGTTTTGATATATAAATGTAAAGATTTGACAAATATATGGCCGGTAACTTACATAAGAAATAAATGCTGAAGCTTTTTTGTGTTTAAATTAACTTATTATTAACTTATTAAAACAAGATCAAGCATAGTCAAATGAATTTATTAAAATACAAAATCCACCGATGTTTCATTTTAAAAAAACCAACATGCCAAATTTCTCATTAATAATTCTTATCATTAATAATAATTTAAAACTATATTATCATTTCCACTTCCAATTTATTTCCCATATATGCAATTATTTCTTTTTTAAGGTGATAATTGTATGAAATTTCCTCAACTAATCGCCGAGACTTTTATAATTTTTTTGATTTCTTCAGTCGTTTTAGCCTTTCGATTTTTAATTTCATTCTTTTATAAAATGCATTAAAAATGCATTCAATTATTCTTCGTTATACCGACATCTCAATAACCTTTTTACTAATCTTTCTACTCTTTCGAAATACAATGTTGCCGGTTTCGGGTCTTTATAAGTATAAATTTTTAAAGATTCTTACTGGTTTCAAGAATGCCATTCTCATTTTATTCTCAAATCTTGGAATTTCTTCGTAAAATGACAATGTTTTTCTTGGGAATGCATTTCTTCACCATTTTCCTATGCTATTCTTCTAAACCGCAAAGATCAAGTTACCGGTTGAAGTCAGTTATAAAGCATAGTCATTGGACTGAATCCTTGGTAGAATCAAATTTTCTACAATTATCATTTTTGTAAAGTTTTATCACAACAACCGTCATCAATCAAACAAAATTTGTTGTGGAAAAGTCTAATATAATATTGAAAATAAATTATATGGAAAACATTTTATAAATTTCACATAAAAAATATTTTTTTTTTAATTATTATAAAAAATTAAAATAATAATTAAATTGAAAAAAAATATTTTACAAATAATATTTCAATTTTTCCTATTATCTCGATGAATAATTTATTTATTCTTTCTAAACTTGATAAGAAATCAGCAGAATTTGTTAGAATAAAATCGTTTAAGTAGAATATTTAAATAAAATTATTATTTTTATTAAAAATATAAAATAATTTACATTTTTAAATTGATCAATATTTCATTTTATACTTTTTTGCAGCACTCGTTTTTGTCATTTGAAGAAGACATTTCAAAACTTCACTAAATGTTTTTTATTATGAGACCATTTTCACAGGCTTAAATAGACATTTTGATTTTATAATAAAAACAAAAAAATAAAAATAAATCTTTTGCTTAGCAAAGATTTCAACATTCATATCTAAACAATCACTTTTAATTTTCAAAAATGATGTCATAAAAATTATGCTTACTCAATATTAGAACATTTTTTATTAGTAATAAAAATTTATAAAATTTCTTTTATGATTTTTTTTCATTTTTAAATTACATTTAATAATTTTAACATTTTATTTTATTTATAAAATTTATTATATTTAATTTGTTTCTCACAATCTTTACTCTTCCTTACTCTTTCCTTTTGGGAATTTACTTTCGGAATTAATCTATATAGGTTCTTTAATCATAAGAAAATCGAAATGAATATTTATAAAATATGTAAATCACAAATTCCGAATTATTACATTTATGCCAGGCCTCCTTGGTAATTTGAATTAAAGAATTATTGCATATTTCATGCTGTTCAGGATATCTAAATAACAAATGTATAAATAAATAAATAAAATTACTTGGGGGAAGATCGTCATGACAAACGGGAAAATGAAAAAGAGGAATGAAACAAAAGGTTTCAGACATGAAAACAAAACAAAGGTCAGTACTAATTAATTAGTACAAATAGGAAAAGGAATTTTGAAATCGGAAAAATAGAAAAAACAACAATACTCTTATCTCGACAGCTTGTCAGAGATAAATGGAACAACAAAACAGGCCGGAGCCGCAAAAGGAAAATATTAGAAAATATCTCGACAGCTGTCAAAGATAACTCCTAGCAGAGAAAATTGGGAAATTATGGTGGAGAAAAAATGGGAAATTGAAGATAAACTGAAGTGCCACAAAGTGACGAGGTTTAAAAGGAGAAAGCACAGCAGAAACAGTCAGAAGAAAACTTAGATGGAACAATCGAGAGAACAATTTGTGAAGGACCAGTTAGAGGAAATTTGGGGAATAATTTGAAGATATAATATTTAATTTATTTGGCACTAAAGAAATAAATTAAATATTTGGCACTAGAGAAATTAAAGTGAAATTGGAAATAAAAAGAAGCAGCAAGAGTTTATTTATTGATAATAAAGTAATGTTCGGCAAGTAAATCCAAGTCAAATCAGAAAACAACCAGTTAAAATTACCAATTATTACACTCCTCAGTTGTGAGAGATTTGTCAAATCAAGTGTTGTTATAAGCACTGTATAATCGATAGTTAGCTTGTGCAGCCAATTGTATCATTGTGGAAATAATTGTGATATTCAATAAAGTTTCCAGTGTTAATTGTTGTTTACGGATCAGCCAAAGACACGCTTGGAGGCAAAGTAAGAATTCTAATTTTATCACCAACCCAATAACCCAACAATGCCCATTATATCCGATTTAAAAGCCAAGATGACAAGAGTCATCAACATGAACTGTATCTATTACTTAAATCCAATGAAACTTTAAAAATTATAATATATTATATTATATATAATATAATAGGTACCAAGCTGTCTAATATAATTTATGCTAAAATCAATCACAAAATTTTAGGAACTTGTGAAAAAATGAAAATTAAAACATATGGAATAGTTCGTACTCTTAGTAGTATTGAAAAGATGCCAGTGATAAAAATGTTATGAAGAATAGTATAAGTTATTTTTACCATAAGTTATCTAAGGGTATATAGTCTTTTCTGTATAAAGTATAGTTAAGTCGAAAATATTCACAAAAATATCACTATTTACGCATATTATATATATTTTTTAAAAAATTTAATTATAATGAACAGAAATCCACACTCGTATATTAATGAATAAAATTATTTAATTTTTGTCAAAAGTTGTCGAAATAAATTGAGGAACGGCATATTCAAATTTTAAAAACCCTTTGACAAAATTTTAAATTTTCAACCACACATGATTTAAAAACTTTCTCTTTCTAACTGTAAAATATAATTAAAATGATAATAATGATAATAATTATAATAAAGAATAATAATAATTTTAATAAATTTTTATAAATTTAAAAATTCAAAGTCTTCACAAAAATTATAAATACACATTTATTATATATATATATATATATGTTGGGTTAACGGGTTAGTGATAAAATTAAAATTCTTACTCTGACTCCAAGAGTGTCTTTGACTAATCCACAAATAACACTTGACAACAGAAATCTGTATTGGTAATCATAAATAACTTTCACTTTACACTGACAATCAATTCAACACTCTGCTTGGTGACTATATAATGCTTATTACAAAACTCAGTGACAAATAGCACTTGTGTATAACACCCGATTGAAAGATCACTAATTACTGATTAGTTTATCAACTGGGACTTTGAGCTGGTTGTTTTCTTTGACCTTCTTCACAACTTTATTCAAATACTCAAGTAACTTCGTTTCGTTTGATTTTTCAAATAATTCTTTCCTTCAAATCTTGCCTAACAATTATTCTTCACAAATCGTTTTTCCAATAACGTTTCGTCCGACTCTGTCTAACTTATCGTCTAAATTTATTTTCTATTTCGTCTCCTAAATTTGTCTGAATCTGTGTCCACCCGTTTCCTTTTATATAGTTTGTTTTATTTGTGGCATTTTCCTCTGTGTTCGCCGCTATGTCAGCCTTATCTCTGACAGATGTCGAGATATTTTTCCCGTTTCCTTTTTTGTTAAGACGCCTTCTCCCGGCAATTTCGCTATCTTTGACTAGCTGTCAAGATACGGCTTTTTCCCATATTATGTTTTTCTGCAATCTGAAAATTCCAGCTTCGTTTATACTTTTTAATTAACAATGACCTTTGTTTTAATTTCTTGATTGTTTTCTTTTATTTGATTTACCTTTCTCATTTTTTATTTTTTCTTACTTCCATTTCTTTCTGAGTTCCCAAAGATTGTCCCGTTTGTCATGACGATCTTCCCTCAGGTTATTTATTTATTTATTATGCAATTTATCATTTAGGTATCCTCAACATATATATATATATATATATATATGTTTATGTTTATTTATTTATTTATTTATTTATTTATATATTTAAGATTTTTAAACATATTTAAGAAATATATACATTAAAGAGACATCCAATCTTTGAGAAAGCAGACAGTTTATAAAGCTCTATTATTGTTTTGATGAAGTCTCAATTCATTCACAAATGATTTGGAGAAAATATTTTGAAATGTTATCAATATTTATACTTGTAATTTTCATCACAACGACAAAATGTAATTTAAAATAATTCAACTATAAAATTGTTTTAATAATCCTTATTAAATTAAAAATAAATTTATTCTGATTATTTTAAAAATAATTTTATTATTATATAAATATTTATTAAGGCTTTTTTGACAGAAATATTTATTTATAATTTACTTATAATTACTAATATTATTATTACAGGGTTATGCAATTTTATAGATTTATTTAAAAAAATAAAAAGTCGATAAACTAAAACTACAACAAATTGCATACATGTTAATATAAAATTGCATAACCCTGTAATATAATCTATGGTCATATCAAATTTATAAATTCTATAATTAGAATTCTGAAATCTTTTCATGAACACTAAAATATAATTATTATCTGAATTTCTAGAAAACATTGCTCTCAAAATATGGATAATGTTTATTATTTTAATTTAATGGAGTTTTGAAGCTTTGAGCAAACTTTTCTGTGAGTAAACTGGTACTGAATACGCGCGAGTACTATGCTCGACCTATATCAAGGGTATGCGTACATTTGAAATATTGCTATTTCTTTATATAACTATGAATAGTTAGTAGTATGAAGACAATTAAATTTATTCTCAGTGTATATATATATATGGTATAAAATGGTTAAAATATTAATCACAATCACTGGAAAGCTGTGCCGAAGAATTCGTGAATATCAAAAATAACATCGATATTTTTACTGATTTATAGTCCATGAAAAGAAATTATGGTTAAAATCGAAAGAAGCTTATAATGTTAAAATATTGGGCGTTATTTATAAAGAGACCCTTACTTTTGAATCAACCTGTTTAATAAAATAATAAAACAAAATATACTAAGAACAAAAATCCACAACTATGAAATACGTTATTTGATTAATCCAAAAATTTTATAAAAATTATATTAAAAAAATAATTATTATTTTTACTTTAATTTTATTATTATTTATTATTATAATAAATCTAAATATTTTACAAAATGTTATACAATATTTTAGCCTTAGGTTTTCCTTACAATATTAAAATAATTGTTTTTTTCTGATCCTAATATGAGACAAATCATCAAAACTGAATTCAGATCCATCTAAAGTGCATAATAAATTATTTGTTAGGTTCAATTTTAATTGTCAAAATAATACTAATAATTCTTTCGCTTCTATAAAAAATTGTTTCTCTAGAAATATATTTGATTTGTAAAATTAACTAAGGAGAATCTTCATTGCCCGAGGGTTTACATGTCTTCATTTTCTATTAGTCTTGGATACTTATCCAGACATAGTTAAAAGTATATGTAATCAAATGCATTAAACGGATATCACTTTATTCCTTAAAAGGATTTTATTAAAAATTCAAAATAATCAAATTTTACATATGAATAATAACAGAAATTAATAGAAAAAAATTCATATTGAAAAATAAATATAGAAAATTTAACAAAATAAAGAAAATATTTTAGTTATTTGAGGTTTATTATGAAAATTCATTGCTGTTTAAGTTTAGAAGATTGAATTTGACATTGAAAATAATTCATTGTCGAGATATCAGCTTAAGTCATTTCAATTCCATTTCCAGGGGATCCAATTCTGCTTTCATTTTAACTTTTCTCCACTACAAGAAGTATAAATACATTTCCAAATCAACATGGCAACAAATGGCAAAGGTCTTTCTGGATTTTGAGATTTTCTTTTAAAATTATACAGATTGAATTACAATTTATTTTCAATAAACATATGATTTGTAGAAATGAATTTTTATAATAAAGAAAATTATCAAAAACTATAATTTTAAAAAAATTGTTTGGATTTTGCAAAAAATACATCACTTAATTATATATCAAATTAATTTAAATTAATTTGAATTAATTTGAATTAATTTGAATTAATTTGAATTAATTTGAATTAATTTGAATTAATTTGAATTAATTTGAATTAATTTAAATAAATTTTAAATAATTTTAAAAGTTAACGGCAAATATAGTAATTTTAAATTGAAGTGGGTTATTATTATTATTAGTATTATTATTATTATTATTAATTTTTAATTTTCAAAAATGTTTTTAGTGAATTTTATCCAAAGTTTCATTGTTCTCAACAATATCTATTTGCGACAAATTGTAGATTGATTGAACAATATAAAATAAAAACAAATTATTTTTTTGAAAATACTAGATATAATATCTGGCGAAAAGAGATTTTAATTAAATTAAGAAAATTATGAGAAATAAAGTCAACTTAATTAAAATTACATTTTTTCTACGGCAGACCGAATTAAATTAAAACGTTCCACATGGTAAATTATTTGACAAACAATTGAGAGAAAAACAATTTCAAGAAAAAATTTATTCTAACCTTTTAATTTGAGGAAATCAGCGCGAAATTTAATGAATTTTATATTTTAATTAATTTTATTTTAATTAATGCAATCAAACCTTTATAGTTTGATTTTATTGTTTCTATTATTATCAATGTTAGTTTTATTAAAATATTTGGCAATAAGCTTAATAGAAATATTTTATAAAAATAATAAATAATTTTGTGTAAACAAAATCAAAAATTCTTTAAATCATTTATTATTAAATTTCAGTTTATCAACATTTTTTTCACATATTCGGTATTGGCTTTTTGAATTGCTAAAATAAATCAAAAATTCTTGATAAACATTTATTGGTTTTAAATCAAAATATTCATCAATTACCTAAACAATTTTCAATTGATTGTAAAAAATTTATTTCTCACTTTAACTGATAATATTTTCAAAAAAATGTATTAAAATTTTTAAAATCCTTGAGACTAAAATCAAAAATTTCATTAAATTTAATTTACCTTTACTTTTGATACCCCGGCCTACCAAAAGTCTCCAGTCAGGTAGTTATTTACATATTGCAGTTTATTATGAGCGTATGCAGTGTAAATATGAACAGCAATGAGAACAAAGATCAACAACACCAACATACTGCATGTGCACATGTACACACACACTCACACACAGACACACACAGAATATGACAACTCACACTAGACACACAAAGGTGATAACAGTGAGACACGTTAATGAAGGATTGTCATTTGCTTAGAATATGGTCACTCGGAGAGAGATTACAGATTTTCAGAAAGGCATTATTTACGGATGTTACTTTTGTGGAAAAAGTCAGAGTGAAACTGCTGCATTGACTGACCATCCCAAAGGAACTATTAACTATTTCCTGAGGAAGTACCTCCAGGAGCAGACACATGTCAACACCAACGTTCAAGCCGCCCTAAACTTTTGAGCATCCGTACACAATGGCAACTGAAACGACTTGTGGCTCATCGTTTGTTTTCTCTGTCCAAGTTAGTGTCCACATTTAACACTTGCCCTATGCATGCTAGCATGTCCACCATTTGTCGTGCATTACATTTTCATGGTTTCTAACGCAGATAATTCGAAAGAAAGTCTTTGATTACAGAAAAGATTCTCGTCGTCGTTTGAAGCGGTGCCGGGAGAGAAGGAGTTAGACAGCAGAACAATGGCGCTCAGTCATTTGGACTGATGAATCACGTTTCACTCTTTTCAAATCTGATGGACAGCAATTCTGCTGGTGTCGCCTAAAAAAACGATTTCACCCTGACTGTATTCAGCCAACTGTGAAATATGGAGGAGGAGTCTTTTCTCAGCTCGTGGAACTGGTCCTCTAGTGAAATGCAGCAATCACAGGACGTCAGTGGAATACCGTGCCATTCTGAAAAATGAGCTTGTTTCCTTTCTCCCAGAAATTGGAGGGCTCATTTTCGAACAAGATAATGCACCGATCCATACTTCGCACATTATGAAGGAACTTTTTCTGCAGCACAGCATCAACGTTTTGAATTGGGTTCCACAAAGCCCTGATTTGATTCCTATTGAGTTTCTGTGGGACGAGTTCGCAAAAAGATTCCCATTGCCCGTAACGCCTCCGAACTGGAAAAGCATCTGCATGAGGAATGGTCACACATCTCCCCTGATTTCCTGGCAAAAGTGTTCGATATAATACCTAAATGAGTGCACTGTGTTATCCATATGAAAGGTAATATAATGAAGTACTAACTCTCTCAGCATTACAGACAATCAGTATTCGTGTGTGTTTATGACATTTATTCCAATTGCTGTTCATTATAGACTGCAATATGTAAATAATTGTCTGACTGGAGACTTTTGGTAGGCCGGGGTATAAAAGGCAATTTTATTTAATAAATTTAAAATGTAACAGTAACGTAAAACTTTCTTGTTACTGTACAATAAAATGGAAAAGTGATAACATTATTTAAAAAATTATTATAATTCACAAATTATAAAACTTAACCAAGTTCTTTTTGAATTGTCTGACAATTATTATAATTTTCTTTAAATATTCAGTTTTCGTGAATAAAATTATTATAAATTATTATAACAATATTTATCAACGTTGTCAATTTTCTACTGTAAGACAATTTAAAAAATTCTTCACAATTGTTCATCATCGTTTGAAATAATGACAAATTTAGATAGTATATAGTATATACTATATACACACAACCTAATACATACACATCACTATGTTTTGATTAGTCAGCACTAAACCCGTCAAGCAATCATATACAGGCATTTGTATTGGATTTGTATTGGATTTGTATTGCATTTGCATTGCATTTGCATTGCATTTGCATTGCATTTGTATTGCATTTACACTTAAAACACATTTATACACAATACTAGTTTGTTACAGATCTTTTATATTTGTTAGTTACTTGCTNACACAAAGGTGATAACAGTGAGACACGTTAATGAAGGATTGTCATTTGCTTAGAATATGGTCACTCGGAGAGAGATTACAGATTTTCAGAAAGGCATTATTTACGGATGTTACTTTTGTGGAAAAAGTCAGAGTGAAACTGCTGCATTGACTGACCATCCCAAAGGAACTATTAACTATTTCCTGAGGAAGTACCTCCAGGAGCAGACACATGTCAACACCAACGTTCAAGCCGCCCTAAACTTTTGAGCATCCGTACACAATGGCAACTGAAACGACTTGTGGCTCATCGTTTGTTTTCTCTGTCCAAGTTAGTGTCCACATTTAACACTTGCCCTATGCATGCTAGCATGTCCACCATTTGTCGTGCATTACATTTTCATGGTTTCTAACGCAGATAATTCGAAAGAAAGTCTTTGATTACAGAAAAGATTCTCGTCGTCGTTTGAAGCGGTGCCGGGAGAGAAGGAGTTAGACAGCAGAACAATGGCGCTCAGTCATTTGGACTGATGAATCACGTTTCACTCTTTTCAAATCTGATGGACAGCAATTCTGCTGGTGTCGCCTAAAAAAACGATTTCACCCTGACTGTATTCAGCCAACTGTGAAATATGGAGGAGGAGTCTTTTCTCAGCTCGTGGAACTGGTCCTCTAGTGAAATGCAGCAATCACAGGACGTCAGTGGAATACCGTGCCATTCTGAAAAATGAGCTTGTTTCCTTTCTCCCAGAAATTGGAGGGCTCATTTTCGAACAAGATAATGCACCGATCCATACTTCGCACATTATGAAGGAACTTTTTCTGCAGCACAGCATCAACGTTTTGAATTGGGTTCCACAAAGCCCTGATTTGATTCCTATTGAGTTTCTGTGGGACGAGTTCGCAAAAAGATTCCCATTGCCCGTAACGCCTCCGAACTGGAAAAGCATCTGCATGAGGAATGGTCACACATCTCCCCTGATTTCCTGGCAAAAGTGTTCGATATAATACCTAAATGAGTGCACTGTGTTATCCATATGAAAGGTAATATAATGAAGTACTAACTCTCTCAGCATTACAGACAATCAGTATTCGTGTGTGTTTATGACATTTATTCCAATTGCTGTTCATTATAGACTGCAATATGTAAATAATTGTCTGACTGGAGACTTTTGGTAGGCCGGGGTATAAAAGGCAATTTTATTTAATAAATTTAAAATGTAACAGTAACGTAAAACTTTCTTGTTACTGTACAATAAAATGGAAAAGTGATAACATTATTTAAAAAATTATTATAATTCACAAATTATAAAACTTAACCAAGTTCTTTTTGAATTGTCTGACAATTATTATAATTTTCTTTAAATATTCAGTTTTCGTGAATAAAATTATTATAAATTATTATAACAATATTTATCAACGTTGTCAATTTTCTACTGTAAGACAATTTAAAAAATTCTTCACAATTGTTCATCATCGTTTGAAATAATGACAAATTTAGATAGTATATAGTATATACTATATACACACAACCTAATACATACACATCACTATGTTTTGATTAGTCAGCACTAAACCCGTCAAGCAATCATATACAGGCATTTGTATTGGATTTGTATTGGATTTGTATTGCATTTGCATTGCATTTGCATTGCATTTGCATTGCATTTGTATTGCATTTACACTTAAAACACATTTATACACAATACTAGTTTGTTACAGATCTTTTATATTTGTTAGTTACTTGCTAGGAACAACAATTTTCCATAATAGTAACAATTGTTACGAACCTATTAGCAACAACTTATTAACATTAATTTTACATTAATAATACTTAGTTTTATATTGAGTTATGTAGTCGTCTATATAATCTATATAACTAACTAACAAATCTAGGATATAACTTTGGATAATTTATGGATAATTTATTATGAATTTTAGTTTGAAATAATTAATCATTATTGTTTTATTAATTTTAAAATAAAAACTGAAAATGCTTCGAGATTGTACCGTAGAGTGCCGATTTTAATACCATGGTACACTATATGGAAAACGCCAAAATTTTGATTTACTTTGAAATCCAAATATTATACCAGATACACTATTTGGTTTATTATACCCTGGTATACTAATTGGTTTATTATACCACTGGTACACTATTTGGGGAGGTATACTATTCGGCACTCTACGGTAATAATTTTTATTATTTATGAACATCTGAGGGTTCGGTTATAAGAAATTGCTGAATATGTTGAGGATACCTAAATAATAATTCATAAAGAAATAAATAAAATTACCTGGGGAAAGATCGCAACGACAAACGGGACGATCTATAGAGACTCAGAAAAGAAAACGGAAGTGAAAAGAAATCAAAAATGAGAAAGAGAAAGGAAATAAAAGTTATCAAACAGGAAAATAAAAATCAAGGTCAGTACTAATTAATTAGTACAAAAAGGAAAAAGGAATTTTGAAATCAGGGAAAAAGGAAAACAACAATATCCTTATCTCGACAGCTTGCCGGTGATAATAGAATTGATGGGAGAATGCGGTCGAACAAGAAAGGAAAAAGGGAAAACAACTTGACAGCTGTCAGAGATAAAAATGGGACAGTCGGGGAAAGCAGGAGATGGAAAGTGGAAAAACACTCAATTATCTGGAGTGCCATAAGCAAAAACAACTATATAAAGAAAACTGGTGGACGGAAATCAGAACAGATTGGGAACAGATTGAGGAACAAAACAGAACAGATTTAGAGGCAAAAGTGGAGTAAAATTAGAGACGACAGCGTAAAAAGAGGAATCAAAGCAGAGTGAAAAGAGAAGTGACAAGAATCTTTAAAAAACTTGAATATAAAGTAAAAGTGGAGTAAATAAGTTGTGTGGTCAAAGCAAATAGAACAATCAATCAATATATTCTGTAATTGAGTAGTTGACGGCTAGTGATTATTGTTGTGGTTACAAAAAGGGCTATTCTTCACGTAGTGTCGAAATAAGCTCTGTGTGGTAAATTGGTTTATAGTCAATTGGTTGTAATTGAAATTTGTACTATTACGTGTGGATATTAATAAAGCTTATTGTGTTCGAGAGTGTTGAATTGCGAATTAATAAACACGCTTTGGAGCCAGATTAAAGGTTTGAATTTACAAATATTGTCACCAACTATATAACCCAACAGATATAAATAGGTAATACATGGATGAACTAATGTCGATGTCTTTTGCTCTTCATTGTATCATCACCGGGTTCCATTATTCGAAAGTTTTTTTCTGTTCACAAACCAAATGTGTTGGTTTCCAATCACCAAGATCCTTTCCATTAAAAATATTTCAAGCAGCTTCTTTAGAATTGATATAATCTTTTAAAATTGCAGCTCGCAATATTGAATAAGATTTTTTGGAATGAGAATCAATTGAATTCAAGCGCTCTTCTAAAATCTCCTGAAAAGAGATTTCCAATTAGATGAAAATACTTGGTCTTTTGATATTGAAATTTTCAACTTCAAATTCTGCATATACATGCTAAAAGAATGTTGAAACATTGTTGAAGAACACTGGAACTATAGCTCGAATATGACTTATTAGTCTGGTTTCTGTTCTGTGTCACTTTTCAAGGAAGAAGTGGTTCTTTTTTCAAGAGTAATGATTTATGTGTCTTTGTTTAATGACTAAATATAATTAGTTTCGACAAACGAAAAAAATATTGAAAAATATCTGTAAATATACCTATTTGGATATTCTTTTTTTATTTATAAAAACAGTAAATAAATATGTTAAATATAATAAATATTGAAAGAATAAATTCTGTAAAAATATTTGTTGTAATAGAAATAACAATACACCTGTAAAAGGATTATCTAACAACTCCCAAAAGAGAAATAATTTTTTAAATATTTTATCCTCTAAATAGACAAATAAATAAATATTTCTCTTGAAAAAATACAATAATGCTCATTTTTATAAAAAAACTCAATTATCATGTTATTTTTATAGCAATGTGATTTAGACATTAGGTTTTATCACACGCAGTGATACGCTGGAACTTATTTGTGACAAAGATTAAATTCTTATTTTTATTTATCTATTTGATATATATATATATACATACTTGTGTTTTAAATGTTTTTAAATAATCTTTTGTATATTGTATGTATTGATTGCTGTTTGTGAAATTAAATAATTAATAAAATTTTTTAAAAATAATATATAATTTTAATTATGGTTTTTTAAAAAGTGAAATATTTTTATTAAATAATATAAAAAATTTTTTAAAATAAATAAATTTTTTTTAAATCTTTAATAGTTTTTATATCCCACCTGATGATGACAGGAAAACTGTCGAAATATATCGTGAAAAGAATGTTTGATTGGCGTTATCTTATAATATAAATTTATGTATATATAATTAATTTCATTTATTTTCCAGAATAATATAAATCAAATTTGTGTACAATAGAGGGAAAGTTTTAACCTAGTCTTAATGAAAATAAATGAAATGTTAAAAGAAACGAAAAATAGATGAAAGGTGAACAAAAAATTAAATTATAAAACATGTTTTCAGAAATCAGTCACATTTTTTGTAACACATTCAATATTCGAGCATTATTCGAGTTGTAAATTTTATGTCAGTCGCATATCTGTTTAAATCTCGAAAAAATTATAAGATTTAGATAAAACAAAATTATTTATTCATATTTATATTAATATTTTGTTTAAATTAGTGACTGAGAATATCAAAGAAATTTGGTAAATAATTTAAACATGGATTAATTTAAAGGCATTTTTGTATTTTTTAAATATTTGCATTTCGGCATATGTTATGAAGATAAAATTTTATATTTTTAACAATTATCTAGATATACAACAAAAGAGTCAAATTTCTCGAAACAAAATGCCTGAAATTTCTGGTTGTTTTGAGTTTTCAAAGGTTATATCATTTACAAGGTGTAGACAATATTTTTCAAAGGTTCTTCAGGTTATCACACTCAAATAAAATTATTTAAAAGATCACATGTTAAGTTTTTAGAAATTATTGATTTAGAAATTTTTAAATTTTGACATAAAATAATCATTATTTCTTAAAATAATTTTACTTTACTGAACAGCCTAAACCAGTGGTTCTTAACCTGGGTTCGATTCGAACCCCAGGGGTTCGGTGAGTCAGTCTCGGTGGTTGAGTGGAGGTCAAGACCCCGGACTTATATAAATATATATTAATATATTATTTATTAATATGTTTCATGTTTTGATTTAAACATTAAAATTTAATGTTTTGATCTTTGTTTTTTATTTTTTTTTCATGTTGTACACCTATATATAAATATATACCATGTTTTGAATTTGTAAAAATCTAATTTTATTTTTCAAATTAGTAGGGGTTCGGTGAATGCGCATATGTAACTCGTGGGGTTTGGTACCTCCAAAAAGGTTAAGAACCACTGGTCTAAACACTATAAAAGGAAGTTTGTTGTGTCTGAGTTGTATGATATATTTTGTTGTAATGTTTTTGATCTTTTTCTATAAAACATTGAGGCATTTAAAACGTATTTTATATAAAAATATTTTATAAATGAAATTCATTTATTATAGATAAATTAAATAGAATGATAAAGAAAGTTTCCTCATTTAAAAAAAATCTACATTTCGACATATTCTGAAGATTTCCGAAAAATAAAGATTTAATAAAAATTTCAGTTGGCAAAAGCGAATTAACTTGAAAACTGATAAGCTATAAAGTCTAATTTACATATTAATAACACCATTGGGAATTTGTCAGGAGTAAAATTATTTCAGTTTTCATTCGATTTTCCTAGTCTTCCATTTTAAATATCAAAAATTAAAAGAAGAGAGCCACTTATTTATATAATTTTATTTATTTGAATAAATTTAAAAATTATATTTTATTTAAAAATTTATAAAATCATTTATAATTAAGATCAATATTTTCGAAAGTAGAAAATGATAAATTCTTGGCAGCAGTAAAAATCAAAAGTTAAACATTTAAATAAGCTTTTACTGTAAACAATTTACGAAATATATATATTTTACAAAAAATTTTAATATTTACTTAAAGAATACTGGTCAACAAAGTTTATATTGCCGCTGATCTTAAAGTTAATTTTGGGAAATGTTAATACGCTGAATCGGACTCTGACAGTCGTTTTGCTTGATTGGCTCTATCTTTAAGAAAATACTTAAAAAATGTTCTATACACAAAAAACGAGTAATTGCAGCTCGTTTGTTTCATTTTCTTTGAGTTTTATATAATTTTGTCTAATTTCATTTTTTACGGGAGAGTTCTTAAAAAATATTACAATTTTCCTAATATTTTTTATTATCAAAGCAATATTTTGATTCTCTATGTTGTAGAGTTCGATGATATGTATTTAGGTATTTGTGTAATGTGTGATGATATGTGATAAGAAGTTTGAAGAACCCGATAGAGTCACCGATAAAAAAGTGTGCTGGGACAATCGGGGTCTGTGTATGTAAGTTAAAAAAAATTATAGCAATTGAATAAGTAATAACGAAAATAATATAAAATTACAACTTTTATTTATAATAAAAATAAGAAACCTTGAAATTGGGGATAGATCGAAAGTTAGTATTTTAATACTTCTATGAATGAAAATTTGAAATTTAGAATTCGAATACTTGATTTTCAGATATTTCTCTAGATATCCTCTGATAAATGCTTATTTCAAATTCGTCGTTTTATTTTGTGGAAATTTGCAATATTTTCTAGTTTTTTAAGTTTTTCTTATCAATTTTTGATTCTTCGATTTATTATTTAATTTTTAATTTTACTATAGCGATAATTTACCTTTGTAAATTATCGCTATATAGTTTTTTTTAATCTAATTTCCCCGATGCTACGGGAATGCTTATGTTCGAAAGAAAAAAACTAAACCTAATTGGGTAATTGTCAAAAATAACCATAACATCAAAAATATAACAATCTACTACACTCCATGATATAATTATTTTCTGCAATAAATTCATACTCACTATCTCTATCCAAATCATAGTTTTCCTCTGATTGAAATTCACTTACTTACTTGAATTTATGTAAATATGTGTTAAGTTAGCAATATCAATAATTATATTATATAATTAACTAATTTTTTATTCTCAAGAATTCCCGATAAATTTTTTTGAGATTCGGGATTCCAGAAAGTTAGTATTTTTATCAGGAATTCTCGATATTAGAATTCCCGTTATTTAACAGTAGTATCAATCCAACTGAAACGCATTATTTCGTAATTATGTGTTAAAATGTATAAAAAATAAATCAAATGATTTACGAAATATATTCTTTATTTTTCCATAATTTTTGAAAAATTATTGCAAATCTTGTAATATAATCTAATTTGTTCTTTTTAATTGTTTTTTATTGAAATTATATTGTACACGGTAGGTTGTAACATTAAGTTTATGTATAACAAATAAAATAAAATAATTTTTGTCATGAATTGAGAATTGTAAAATGTAAAAATAAATATATTTTGAAGAAATAAGTAATTATATATACTAATTACTCCTATATAATTATTCCATAGGTAGGTGTATATCAATGTTTTCCTATTTTAACGAGCACCAGAGTAATTATAAAACTTTTTTTAATTTTTTTAATTTTTCATACTTACCTTAATATTAATAAAAATCAGGGAACTATTAATATAATTAATGTTTTAATTTGCTAATATCTCTCTTCCTTCATTTATAAATTATATTGTAATAAATAATAAAAAGACAAGTAGAATAATTGTAATTATATTTTAAACTCCATTTTATGTTAATCTAATTTCAAATTTATAGAAAAAATTTTTAATTAAATTTTTAATTTAATTTTAAATTTAAATTTAAAATAAAATATAAGTTTTAGTCTTTTATGATTTTTTACTAACCTAAATAAAAGATTTATTTTTTATGAATTTGTAAAAATTACAAATTTTTATTTCTTGAACATTTTAAATATTCAGAATTTTATTTGAAAAATAAATTCTAATTGATTAATAATTCTAAATTCTAATATTCTAAAGTCAGTTTGGTGTCAAGATTAATTCCGGAAATGAGAGAGTTTATTCAGTAAAGGCAATATAATGTGATAATATGGTTCGTATTTGTTAACATTCTCAATTATTTATTGTAGAACTTTCAAATATGTGATGAAAATAGTTTCAATGCCAACAATTTTCAATCTCTCAAAAATAAGTATTTTCAATTTATAAAAAAATGTAAAAAACGATGATAAACATACTTGATGAACATGATACACGTAGCGAATATGTTTCCCACTTATCTCGGAAACACCACCCAAATGTTAGACGTCTTAGAAAAAGTTTAAAAGTTTAAAATCATTTAAAAATTAAAGAAATGAAAACGTTATTCAAGACAAAGATGAAAAACTTTATCAATTAATTTGTAATTCAAACTTTATTAGTATATTTTATTAACAAGTTTACGGAAAAAGTGAAAAGATACCCAAAATCTTATCTTTCGATTCTTGTGTGAAGTAAAGCTATAATTTATTATCAGAATGACACTAAATGACACTAAACTTAATAAGACACTAAACTTAATAAACTTAATTTTGATCTAAACTTTCAATGGAAGGAGGACTTCATTTATTTGCAATACTAATTTTTTAATAAAAGAGGCGGTCAGATATTCGTAACAAGAGGAAAGCTGTTTGTAAAATGTGATATTACATCAGCATATATCAGTTCTATGTAATTAAACAGTAATTATTATAATAACTAAATTTCATTAATTTTCAGAATTAATTGAAAAAAAATTAAATTTAACTAATTTTAATTATAAATTTCATTATTTAAATTTCTACAGTCACCCGCCTGATCTCAGTTTGAGTTATTATAAAATTACCTATTGAAATAATTATAATAATTTAAATTAACAAAATTAAAATACTCAATAAAATATAATATATATAAAATTTAATTTAATTTTAATAGTTTTTGTAAATCAAATATATTTAAATTAAAAATATGAAAATGTGATTAATTTACAAGTGTTTAAATGCAGTGAAAAAACATTAAAAATTGCATTTTTATTTAATATATCAAGATAATTTTAAAACTAGTATGAAAATCTATGAATTCCCACATGGTGTCCATTTTAATTTGCAGCCATTTAGTAAAGGTAAAAATCATTTATTTGAAAATTACTTAATTTCCAAAAATATTTTTCAGAGTTGAATTGTCATGAACATCGAGGTAATTATTTTCTGATTTTTTTTCTCTCAAACTCATCATTTAGCGTTTTCATGGCGTAGCTTTTTGATAGTTTATTCTACGGAACATATAAATTAAAATTTAATGAAGGAATAGGAAATTGTATTACTTGAAAACAATTTTTTACACATATTTTTTTTTGCCAAACAAACAGTCAACATAATTTTTGATTTGTAATTGAAATTAGTTATTATAAGATTTTCAAATAAAACATTTTTCAAATAATAAATTATAAATAAATTTTTCATTAACTCTTGCAAATATTTTGTTTTGATACTATATTTGATATCAATAATTGTATTTTGTTCCAAATTTGTTACAGATGTTCGTTGAAACTTTTTTAACTGAGTAAGTTCTTTAATCGTAACTTTAATTATTCTACGTGTTTTTAACTATATGTATATTTGAAGTTTAATTAATATCCTTGTTTAATTAAATGTCCATTAGAAAATCACATCAGCTAGCCTTACTATGACTCTAAGACAAAAACATATATATATATATATATATATATATATATATATATATATATATATATATATATATATATATATATATATATATATATATATATATATATATATAATGATAGGATTTAAGACTTCAAAGCTGTATTAATAATTTTTATTTATTAATTTAAATAATTAATAAAAGAAATAAATATTCATTAGAAAAATAAAAATATATCAAATAAAATAAATAATCTTTTTAATAATAAAATATCAAAATCAGTATTTAAAAAATAAACGAATATTTAATATTAATTAAGTGATTAAAATAATTATGTAAAAAATGAATAAATAAAAAACAACAAAAAATTTATTATTTAGCAATTCAATAAAAATAAATATTAAGTAATAAAAATATTAAAATATAAATTATTTTTTTCTAATTTTAATAATTAATAAATATAAATATTAAAAAATGAGCATAATAATTAAAAATTAATTATTATGTTTATTAATTAATTAAAATAATTAATTGGCTTCTTCGAATTTTAAATGCCACACATATTTTAAATAACATTATTTAAAATTCAAAATCTTAAAACAATTTTACATAATTTTGTGTGTAAGTGATTATGAGCTTTGTGAATCCGTGACCCTGGTTGTCATTAATAAATCGTTCGTCAAGATTACATCTGTTGAGTATTTATTCTTACTTTGACACATTACCGTAGCTGTTAAAAGATTGGTCTTATGTAAATTTTGAGCGTCGTGTTCCTTTCCCAAAAAATAATTTTAGAATATACGAAAAATAAAATACTTTATCAAAATATGAACCAACCACTTTTCCTTAGTTTCAGTGTTGGTAATGTGTTTCCGTATAAAATAGTTGTTGTTTTTGGCTTTTGTTCAAAGTGTTCTAAAAAATGACTATCATATCACTCTAGGCATTATGTAATCTTTTTATCAAAACTAAGATTTCAAAAATTTCAGGCACACCTGAAACGTATCTAAGCTGTTTTGCTAAAGGACTCATGATTTCTGGGTCAATCATAATACATATATGAACAAGCAAGATGTTCATATTAATTTTATATATTTCATAAAGTTCCATTACAATGTTTGATAAAAGATCCTCAGAAATATTTATCTTTTTGAAATAATCAGCATTTGCCATATAGAAATTTCATTATTGCAGTCTGTGTTTATTTCAGATCCAAACTTTTCTCCCTTTATTGCTATATATCCTCTAATATATCCTCTCTTTTCACATTCTCAAATTCTTCATGAAATATTTGGCGTTATTCTTAGAAATCAGTATTAACTAAATTTTGAAATTTTAGGTTTTTTGGCATGATATAGGAAAGAAATTCTTGATTCCGTTTCTCTCTTTGTATAAACCCTATCGTAAACAAAATAGAGTTCTTCCGAGTAACTTCCAAATTCTTTGTCACTATATTTGTCAATATCACACCGAAAATACCTCTCTAAGTTTCGCTTTCGTTTAATCGCTTGAATACTTTATCTCTTCAATCTTTATTGCAATTCACTGGTTTTTGTTCTCATTATATGGGTCTCCTTATCATTCATTAACAAATAAAATTATCCGTCCACTAAAAGCCGAATAAAATCTAAATAAAATAAAATTATTTTAGTTTAAATTAACACGCTGCTCAAGGATTTTGTTTAAAATTATTGTGGTTGTATTCATCATTTTATTTTCTACCTGCCTTTACCTCTTCTCAAATCTGGTATCCTAAACAAAAATAATATTAAAACAAAAAATTAATTACATTGAACTGTTCTATTTTCATTCTAAATAAATAAATAAATAAATTCATGAGTATTTATTTAATAAAAAATATAAAAATAGCAAAACACTATTTTTAATTACTCAACAATTTAAGAAAAGCTTTTTTCAAAAATGGAGAATTTATGGAAAAATAAAAAACTCTGTGATCTGATTATTGAAGCAAACGGCACTGAATTCCATTGCCATCGAATATTTCTTGCATGTTTGTCGAAATTTTTCTCATGTGTTGATAAATATAATTCCAATACCAACGGCGATAAGACAATCTTCAAGTTGATGTTGCCATTTATTGAGCCAGTAAATTTTGATCTAATCCTAGAATATATCTATACCGGTCATATCACTGCGACTGAGAATAATTTGATTGGTCTAATTTATTCGTCGGATTATTTTCTATTCGATACGATGCTCGAATCTATTTCAAAAATATTAAATCGTTTTTTGACCTTTGAAAATGCAATCGACTTCTATCAGCTGGCAAATCAAATCAATAATCAACTGATTCAATCGGTCAGTATGAGATTTATCATTAGGAATGTCTACTGGTTGCATCGGTGCAATAAATTGGCGGACTTATCTCTTGGAATTATTTTACAAATCATCAGAGACAAGCGATTGATCATTCGGCATGGATCAATTCTTTATTTTGGAAATTATTTTAAACTCTGTCTCGAGGAAATTATCGAATCTTGGATCGGTTTTGATTTGGAAAATCGATTCCAATTCAAGCAAATTCTCGTCGAATGTTTGGATAATCAATTTTTTGGCATTTCTTATGATAAAATAAAATTGGAAACCTACAAATATATCGGTGAGATTTCAATTAAATTTTATCCCAAATAAATCGTAAAATATAGTTTCATTTAAACTTTTGATCTTAATGGGAATTATATAATACTTGTGAAGGAATATTTATTATATGCAAAGTTTGAATGATATTTAAACGATATTTATCTTCACTATATAGACCAATTTATCTTATAATAATTATTATAGAGTAATTTTGGCAAGTAGTATAGATTTAAATAATGTGGGCAAATAATTTGTTAAGGGAATGATAATAGATAGTAATATCCACTCTAGATTCAATAGGAATCCTTGATCTCACATTTTTAAAATTTTGTTTTAATCGATGATTAAGTCATTTTGAATTTATTTGTTTTGATAGACGCTTGAAAGTAAATTCAACCTATTATGTCATAGTTATTTCGAAATTTATTTTTAGTGCACCATTTTTTGAATTTTCATATTATTTTAAAAAAAACTTGAAATATTTTCATTGAAACAATGTTTAGGTAGAATTTAATTGTCTAGAAAATTACATCATTATTTCAAATAAAATTAACAAATTTATTAAAAATAAATAAATAAATTTTTACTTATTAAATTTCTTAATTTTGAATCATCGATTTTGGAAGCTACCTTATTAATCATCTCTAAGACCGGGAAAATATTTTCTTGAGTAACATTAGATTGAACATCATTGATATTGTTTTTCATCTTGAAATACTAAATTAAAAGTTAAATGTTGACATATATATGCCTACATTTATTACGTTGCGGTACTTATAAATATTTTAGGTTGTGGTAATTTAAGATTTTATGTAATAAAAAAAATTTTAATTTTAATAAAAATTGTCGATTTATCATTTTTTAAATCATCAAAAAACCTAAATTTATCGTAAATTATCATTGACCTTAAACTTGATTAAAATTAGTTACACCAGCGTTACCGAAAGTGGGTCACGGGATCCTTCCAAATGGGTCACCAAATCAGAAAATAAAAATAAAAAAAATAAAAAAAAATTTTTAAAAATTTAATTTTCCAAAATATTTATTAAATCCAAATCATCAACATAATTTAGCATTAAAATGTTATTTAAAATTGAAAATTATTAGCACAAGATTTAAAACCAACAATGATAATAATTATTATGGTTCAATTTCATCCCAAAAGAGACGTTATCTACGTATCCGCCACGTTTCATTTGCATTGCAGTATAGTTATTCAGGACTTTGGGCTATAATTTTTTTAGGTATTTCAGAATCCAAACCAAAATTTTATTTTGACACTACAATGAAATGTGCACACTAATACATAACTTCCTATGTCTTCCAGCGACAACATTGCTAATTTTTTCTGATTGTTCGTTTTTTGCTTGCCCTATGGATGTCAAAATTGTTGTTTTGAAGTTGCCAAAAAGAGCTCCTTTTACACCTAAATACTCGCAAAAGCGTTGGTGGCTAAATCTTCGCCGCAGACCCCTTAATCGTCCGTGGCTCACTTCGTCCTCCTAGGCGCAAGTTTTAATTGCCAATGGGTCCCTGTTAGCCAAAGGTTTGGAAACATCGATTACACCTATAACTTCAGTGTATATGCAACTTATTAGCATGATTATCAATTTCAAATAAGTAATGAGTATAGAAAATGATGATAAAAATATCGGTTTTTATCCTAATTAATTAGAAAATGAACATAGTTTGATAACATTTCACTAACTGTTGTACTAGTGACACAGAAAATTACTATAAATCTACATAAAAATGAATGTTTTCAGTGACTCCCAGTAAATTTCCATATTTTCTGTTCTTGATATACATCAATAGTTTCAACTAAATATGTGTTTTTAAAATAAGATTTTAATGCCTATTACAAAATGATAGTGAAAAATATGTTTTACACCGAAAATGTATTGCCAAAATATAATACCAAAAATACAGTATTAAAAAAGGTTGAAATCATAAAACATATTAAGGTTTCAAAAAATTGGAAAATTAAGTTTTATGAATTGATTTGAAAATGTTTTTAATTAATTTAAAGTGAATAAGATAGAAAAGAAAGATCAAATTAGTGAGAAAGAAATATCAGTAAAATTTCATAATAGAGTGAACAGGGCTTAATAAACAAAATTTCAATTAATAAACACTTAAATACATTTAACACAATTTTATAACCGCCAAAACGAAATAATACCATTTTAAAAGGAAAACCAACCAGTAACAAATACAGCGTTTCTCGCATAAAAAAACTATATTAACAAATATAAAAACTATACTAACAAATAAAAAAACATGTTAAAAATATATTATATTAAAAAAATCACAAATCTATTTAAAAAACAAAAGTCATATATTATACGATGCAAATACTTGGCAAGTTTTTTTATAAAAATTAAACCAGGTGTTTAAATTAATTATTTATACGTTTTTAAAATTCAATTAAAATATTTTAAAAAACCTTATGAACAACAGGAAAAGGCAAATGTCAGATGAAACAAGAAGATCTATAATAAATAAACATGAGACTGGAAAATCGTCTCAAGAAATTGCGACGGCCCTGGAGTCGAACTATGAGACAATTAGAAGTGTTTTACGAACGTACAAACGATTTGGAAGAACCGAATCTATTAAACGGAGAGTCCCAAAAGCTAGGAAAATTGACTCGAATGTTGAAACATTCATAGTTAATGAAATCGAAAATGATGTTTCTATTACTTTAAAGTCGCTTAAAAGAAAATAGAAAACTCCAACACTTACAGACAAAAATAAAATTAAAATAAATGAAGACTATCATAGTTGATTCAAAACAAGACTATGATTTTGTTCATTATAGTAAAAATGTATTATAGTTGAAGAAACTCAACAGCCCATGCAACCCCAACAAGTTAGCCAACAATATTCTAATGAAATTCCGGCCATTTCTTTTGGAGATATTATTTTTGGTTCTGGGAATTCGAATTTTAATTAATAAACATTGCTAATTTATTTAAACATATTTTTAATACCGATTTATTTAAATTATATTTTAAAATAATTCCATGATCTAGAATTATCTTATTTTTGAAAGCCTTTCTATATTAATAATAATAATAAATTTTTCGATAATTTGAATATTATATTTTTCTAAAGAGCCTATATCAAGAGCATATTTTTTGAATTCCAATCCTTTTGGACAACACCCACCGTCATTGGTTTGTCCGCCATATAAGTAATTCCTGATATCTTGAAATATTAAAAAATGGTATTCATTTAGTTTCAGATGTCTAGGAAGAAATATTAGAAGAACCTTTATCGATAATTCGCCACACAAATGGTTTCTTAAAAAATTAATCATTTACATAATTCCCGATTGGAATAATGTTGAAGCCGTTGCAGGTTTCATTTTCATTTTATTTTAATCATTATTTATTATAAATAAATAACGAGTCTTTGATTTTTAGGTTTTCTTTCAAAATTTACTTTTATTAGTAAGAACGACAAAATATTGTTTTCTATAACACCTTTCCGTAAATCTCTTGACTAATTATTGTTGACATTATTGTTTAGTCTGGTTAATGTGTAATAAATAATGTTTTTTTTAAAAATTATTGTTTTTATTTTATTATTTAAATTAATTTCGGTATAAACTTAACAAGTAACTATGAAAAATTAGCAATGACACTACATTTTCAATGCATATCCAATCCATGATTAACAAAGCTAATCCTCACATGACACATTCATCCACAATCAAAAAGGAAACATGAACTTGTTATGCACACATATTTAATTAACAATGACTTATGAATGCATGCATTTTTAACAAGGAACATGAATATGTGATTTCCTCTCATTATATGTTTGTATAATGATAATTATATGCATGTGTATGTTACTCATTAGGAATTGGTTGATTCACCCTTAATTGCATGATTGTTTTTATTTATTTTGAACAAAATAAAATGAGGTTCCTTTGACTGAATATATTATTATAAAAATAATGAACCTAAATGAACACTTTATGAACTAAATCCGTTAAACAGCTTTGTAGCTCACAAGCAACACTATGAAATGATTAGTTCTTATTTATTTTAGGCAATCTAAACGTGAAATTCTGATATTTTGCAAATTTGCTGCACAATGCAATTAAGTGTTAACAAAAGCCAATTTTTCTTTTTAAACATTTGCAATATCATTTTTCGTCACTTAAATATCTAAATAATAACAATTGATAATAATATTGAATAAAGACATTGCAATAACTATGAAATGTAAATGTATTATGAATGCACTATTTTATGAGTAATATTTGAATTAACAATTAATATTTGTCAATAATTTATTTATCAAGTCGATTGTACCCACGATACTGCGTATCGTCAATCGGACATAATTCTGGATGTCATAGAAATATGAAACGATATTATGAGAATATCGAAAACCTTCCATGTGGCTATACTATGGAGGTTGATATTGATATTCCTGAATGTCTGCATAATTCTTTGAATGATTTTCCTATTGCTCTGGAAAAGATGTATCCACCGAACTCCAAAGTTGAAAAGCTGATACTCACGTATTGACCCAATAAGAACCATGTTCTTCATTGGAGGCTTCTCAAACTTTATCTTTCACTCGGTGCGAAGTTGTTAAAATTCATAGTGAATTAAATGCAAACAAGCACACATATTGAAAGCATATATGAACAAAAACACCGAATTAAGAGCTGAATCGATCAGTGAGTTAGATAGACTTATTTAAGTTATATAAAAACATTTTATATGGTAAATGTGTTGAGAATCTGAAAAAACGGATGAATTTGAGGCTACACAATTCAGCTAAAAAGATTATTGTATATGCCTTAAAACCGACTTTCAGAAAATTTATCAGAATTGATGATGATCTGATTGCTGCTCATCTGTATAAAGATTTGATGTGTTTAGACAGACCTTAGTTACATCAGTCAAATCGTTACTAGATCTGTCTAAACTGTGGATGTATCATCTCCAATATAACAAATTGGCGAAATCTAGGGATGAATTTAATTGTGAGATTAATATTGTTACCGGCGACGCAGACTCCTTTTTTCTTGAGATTAAGCACTGTAAGCTTGATATTCCTTTGCCGGAAATGATTAGAGACAGATTTTAGATCACCTGTTCACCCTTTATATTCAAGGAGTTTGAATTCGGCTATATGAATATTTAAAGATGAAAGTAAGGACCTAGGTTACAGTGGATTTGTTTTCTTATACCCAATGTGTATAGTCTTTTAGACAATAAACTAACGCTAAGAGCTAAATGAATTAAGTTGCTAGAACCCAAGATTGCGCACCAGCGTAGCGTACTCAGTGCCACAGACTGGGATAGGGACGCGTAACCATCAGCTCTTTACTTTAAAAAATAGTAAAATCGTCTTGTTTAACAACGACGACAAGCGACATTAGGTGGTGTAAAACAATAGACTCGCATTTGGACATTATATAGGGATAGATGTCATGTGTTGACCAAATATTGGACGGTGTTGAGCTAGAACTCGATGCAGATGTAAGCCCAGACTTTAGCAACAGCTCATAGTCCGAAGATAGCCCGGCAATGTATACATTTAGTCCGGAGTCTTAATTGTTTTTTGTATCAATATATTTTATAAAGAAACCAAAAATTGACTTTAAATGCGTTGATTTTTATTTGTGGATTATTGAAAAATTTATTATTGTTTCAAAGTTTAAATTCCTTTATATTCAGTGACTATTGATTTTTAAGCAATTTCTATGAAAATTTCTTAAGTTTAAATACCTTTGCATTTTTGAAATATGATTAACTTGTTATTCTTGCGAAAAATATTGTATTATTATATCTAAATAATATTGTTTTGAATAATAATAATAATAAAAATAATAATAATAATAATAATAATAATAATAATAATAATAATAATAATAATAATAATAATAATAATAATAATAATAATAATAATAATAATAATAATAATAATAATAATAATAATAATAATATTTTAAACAATTAATGCTCCTATCAAGAAATTATCACTTACTAATAATAATAGTAATAATAATAATAATAATTATTATTATTATATTAGTCTTTGTTAATAAAAAAAGAAAATCATATTAATACATTTATTTAATTTATAAAATAATTTAAAATTAATAATGGAAATTTAAATATTATTGACTTGTTTGCAGAGTTTGATGATTCTAATTTCGGCTATACAGATTAATGAGAGATTTTTCGAAGTTCTTTTAATACTAGTGTTAAAATTTTTTAATCAGTTTTGATAGTGACAAGGGTTTTATTGACATAGTTAATATCTTCATATATTTTCGTACGAACTTTTATTAGAGTTTATATGTAAATTCAAATCAAGTTTCCAAATTTTCAATTCTTTCCGATAGTTTTACTGAAGGAGCTTTCAACCAATGTGATCTGTCTAACATATCCAAAAGATTCAAAAGCACAGAAGTATCTGGTTTCATTTCGTTCTTGAAAATATATAACAACTGTTTTATTTCCAATTATGTTCTTGCAATATATTTCAAATATGGAACTGATTACTAAAACTAATAATAACCTTTTCAATTCATATTAAGTTAATAGTTCTAGTTTATAACTTAAACCTTGACCACACATTTGTTATACATGTTGATTAAGAGTATACTTGCGCCGTTATATAAACGTTGAGTTGACCGTCCATAAAACCCTTCAAAATGACTCTTGCAATACCTTGGATTATCACAATAACGATTTGGGTAATCTGATAAAAACCCTTCGAAATGAGCCATTAGTCGCCAAAATACCTTGTCAGGAACTCTCAATTATCAACTTTAGTTAGCGGTCCCCTACTTTAAAAGTCGATTTGACCTGCTTAATTTTTATGAAAATTTTAGATTCTTTCAAGTTTTTGAACTATTCCTTATTTATTACTTATTACATATATGCACGCGTGCAGTCAAATCTTTGAAATATGTTGAGAAGATTGAGAAATCAGAAAAATAATATTAGTACCGGGCTAAAATCTTTAGTAGAGAAGACTATCTCTAGAGGAGTTGACGGCAATTTCCCTGTGATATTAAGGGCTCACAGTATACTGTTGATATTATTAAATTAATGTACAAATGGCAAATCAAATCGACTTATAGAGCTGTAAATTGTCCATCTGCCAATGATATTTTAAAAAGAAGGCACAAATTTGTAAAGACGGTTGAAATATATATTTTATGGTAAAGTCTGTACTATTGCAAATTCAACGCCATCGTGAGAAAAACATCTTCCATTCGATCAAATAGTAATAACCTTACAATAGTCGTCGTTTTATAAACTTCTGCTTACCGAAAAATAAATGAAAAAACTATAAATCAGAAAAGTTCAAATTTGAAGTAGGAAATATGTCTGGGTCTAGCCAAGCCATGAAAAATAGTCAAAGCAGAAATTGAATTAAGATATATAATTGTTTGTAATTCCTCAACAGTTTCGAGTCACGGCGTATATATTCGTATTCATGTTCAAGATTCTGAAGAATCTAGGAGGGATGTATCGTAACTATTAGGAGGTTTTAATATTATAAATTGTGTTCACGTTTTTAAATTTGTTTTCACAACATTAATGAAACGTCGTTTTAACATTTCCTGCCCTAATAAATTGTGCATAATTTCTCTTGTTTAAATGATTATGCAGCAAATATGTAGGTAAATATTTTCTAGGGAAGTTTATTTTTCAATATCTAGATGAATTTATAAAAATTTATTTAGTAATTTTAATTTGTTTAGATAATTTTCTGTGGAAAACTAAATTAGTAATAGAAGTTATTAATTTCCATGACACTCATAATCTTTTAATAGGTATTAGAAGGGAGGCAGTCAAATTATTAAGTTTTTTCCCTTTAAAAATTCTAATTACCTGTTTCTCATATTTCTTTATATTTCATTTTGTAATTGAAGAATTATTTCTCATTTAGTTATGTGAATTATTATAAATTTACAATAAATATTTTTTTTATTAATTTACTATTATAAAAAATATCAATGATTTTAATAATTGTATTTCACTGTGTGTCGTAAGGAATCCAATGCACTTTGACCTCAATAACTATTTAAGGTCCTCACAATGCCATTAACCCTCCAGAGGGCGCGTTGGGTCTCACAGACCCAGACGATCTTTTGTAAAAGCTTGTAAAATGTAAAAGCTTGTTTATAAAGTAATAAATCTTTTAAAATTTAATATTGCTTTATTTTGCCAATCAATAAGTCTATAAATCATGAGAAAACAATATTGGGTCTGTGAGACCCAACGCGCGCATCCATGTAATTTTTTTAGCGCGCGCTCTGCAGGGTTAAATGGTCATCAGATATAGATTAATTAAATAATTTGTTTTAATTTAATTTAACTATTTAATTTATTTATTACATTTAGTATTTAATATTACTATTATTTTTATTTTATTTTTAAATACATTGTAACAACTACGTAAATTTTAACCAAAACATTCCAATTCAATTAAAATATGAATTGGTAATGACTTGATTTAATAGAAATTGTTATCGAAATATCCTTTGAAAACAGGAACTTGCTTAAACTCTTCAATACGATTGACCTTTGAGACTATTGCTCCCTAACTCAACCATTCCGTCAAAACTCTAAAATTAATTACATAACTGCTCTTTGGTTCATGTTTTAATAACAGGTTTTCAACTTTAATACCAAGTGGATAGCAAAGTTCAGGGGTTATATGTGAATCATCTAATTTATTTGATTATAATCAGGAATGAATATCTCAACCTACCAGAACAAAACCGCGATTGTCATCAAACTCATCTTCATTCACACATCTTTTAATAAATTCATCCAAGTTGTCGAGCTCTGGATCTTGAATAAATTCTTCTGGTTCAAATAATTGTTTGATATGTCAAGCTCAACTCAATCCTGGGATAGAAACAAAAGTGAGGGCTTCCAAATCATCTTCAATAAATGTCTAAACATGTCGGTAGATATAGTCTTGTAATATAAGATAAAAAATGTACATTAGATGTTCACAAGATGGCATAGAGCGACACTGAAATAAATAAAAGTATATTAGTTTTTCAAAAATATATTTATATGCACGAATATTAAAACTAAATAAATTCATTTGTAATAAAACTTTTCGGAAATTTAATGGAACATACAAAAATTAAAATTAGCCAAATTAAGTAGAAAGTTATGAAACATTTCAAAAACTTTGTGCTGGTAAACTAGGGCAACCCCTACAAATATATGATGTTTCCTTTCAAACTTTTGTATTGAAACATTGTTTACATCTTTGGTACATGATATTTCGCTTTCGTCCTTTGGGAACCGGTATTTTTCCATAAAATGATTATCTGCTAATATAATGGTAGTTGTTGTCAATTGTTTTTGGTCCACCATGTAACGGCTTATCAACTTTTACAAGATTGTGCCCTTTTTGTATAGTTTTTGGGAGACCTATTGTACCTTTGATAATTGATTCTCAAAATTCAAGAAAAGTTTGATTTGATCCTGTGTTTTTTTTAATAAAGAGAAGGAATGCCAAACATTTATATACAATAAATTAAACGTTACTTTCTTATACCAGCGTAATGCATTTTTTGTAAGATACCATTTGATCACTTCTATCCACTCCTATCCTACTCCTGGCATGTATTTAGTGTATATGCCAATTTCTTCGGGTTTTATAGAAGTTTTACCGTATCTGTTTTGAACATCAAATCAGTTTTTATGGCTTATCTGTATTAATACATATGATGTCACTACGATCACACTAATTTTGTTCGACTAATTGGCAACTCGTCTCTTTTCAGATTTCCTTTTATACTTTTCCAAACGGAATTATAAATATTACAATAATTCCACCGGATATTACCGACATTTACTCACTAATTATCGGAATTTACCAAATTGTTATTTTAATCCTTGTGGGGATTACCTCTATTCTTCTAACGTTTTGGTTATCCGTTATTTTAATCTTCTTGGAGGGAATATGTTATCCTACTAATTTCCATCCTACACGGCCACTCGGTCGAATTCGCTTTACTTTCCAATTAGTCGAATCTTAATCGCTCGGGTTTATTATTGTTTCTGGATATTTCTAATGATTTCGCGTTCAACCATACCCATTTCTCCGGACTGATACAAATTTTTTACATTTTATTAATTGTTTTAATTAATTTTTGCAGTTTGTTGTTATTCCGGTACACACAAAGAGCTAAAACCTTATACATTTCGACACAATCATTAGATTTAAACTTAGAATTAAAGCAATTTCATGTTGCTGGTTGCTGGTTGCTTACTTTCACCATATACATTTGTAGATTCCACAAGAGTTTGCATAATAGCAAAATTAAATATCTTTTCAAATACCTACAGTGTAATTGGATCTGGTTGGATTTCAATTTGTACGCCGCAATTGTTGATATTAAAAGGAAAATCAGCTAACGTCATTCATCTATTCTTCAACAGATACACCATCCATTACTTCACTATTGGAATCCATTGTATCAACATTTGGATCGTTTTCCTCTAGATCGAAATTATTTTGTTTGCCATTTTGTTCATCATTTGAACTACTAATTTTCAGTGAACGTTGAAATGTTGTATCAATCCCAAATTATCTATCATCACTAAAAGGGTTAGACTCAGAATCATCGTCATAACTAGAGCATTCTTCTAATAATTTTATTATTTTCTGCCTAGATTTTTCATCCATTTTAGTTTGTTGACATATTTGTTCTTTTTTAAATTTATTTCAGAATTATATATATTTATAATTACTTACCAGAAAATTGAAATCATTTCTAATATAAACGAACACAAAATTTTAACAAACTAAATATTTTTCAATAAAACGACCACTTTTTAGCACAATTGTTTTAGTAATGAAAAGTATATATAAAATTTTCGGTATTTGCCGACTTGGTTATTTCTCTCATGCTTTATTAAAAAATTCAAATTAACTAATCAATTGAAATTGTCCCTGCAATGAAGTAATATGAAATATAATAAAACACACACGGCATTTCTCGTCTTGTCATAATAGCTGATTTATTAAATGTCGGCATATGCCGTCTTTTCCGTGAATGCATTAATTAAAACAATTTTTTAATTTAAATTAATTTTTAAAATAAAGTTTTTCTTATATTTTTTCTTAAACATTTTTAATAAATCTACTTTATCTCAAATGACCTAAATGACAATTGATGTAATTATTACGTCATGTGCTGTACGTGATTTTTATCTATTATGTTTATATGTTTATTATTATTGGTGTTAGTGTAAAAATCACTAAAGAAATTTTGATCGTAAGTTAAAGTGTTAACCTCTAGTTTTAAAGGGGGAAGTTATGTGCTGTATATGATGTTATAAGATCATAGTGCGTTATTAGATAAGAATTCCAAGCGAAAAAACAAATTTGAGAAATTTTAAATAATAACTAATTTAACAATTGCTGGATGTTTCTTTTTTACTTACCTCTCTCTCGTAATGATAATGAATTTTCAAACAAAACGTTTAATGACCGTTTCATAAAATGTTAATCTTTTTCAGACATCCAAGTAGAATATAAACATTATTGGTCAAACGAAATTCAGACTTTTAAAGCCGTTGCCGTTGATTATACTTCTTATATCAAGTAAATGTTTCAAATGCCTTACTTTTATTTATAAGTAGTATAGTTAATTTATAAATTTTATCCAGTTTAATTACTTAATAATTTCTATAGGAAAGAAATAAATTTAGATGACGATGAAAGAATAATAAAACTTGAAGTTTATCATGGTTGGATGGTTTATGGGATGAGATTCCTTTCAAATAAAAACAAAATATTCGGTGTTTATGGCAGTTGCAATGGAAAAATGACCGAAATTGATTTTCACAGTGAATATTCCAATTCTATGTACCTTCATGGGTTTGCATTTATTTCAATTTTCACCAATGATTGGCACGCAATCAACTGGGTTACAGTCTATGGGTCCATGATAAACAAAGATGTATATTATCAAGATTTTCAAGTTGCTTTTGAAGTTGATAATACAATTTCGAAAAAAGGAAGCAAGCATACTACTACTAATTTCTTTGACGATGTTGAGACAATTCAAATTGAATCTCAAGACATATTAAGTGATATAATTTTCCCTCTTCCACAAACTATTGAGGACCTATTTTATCAATGGAGACGTTACATGCGAATGATGAGATTGTCTGTTATAAGACAAAATAGTTCTAATTTATCTCTAGCTGAAAGAAACCTTTTGCAATTTTCCCCATATTCTGGTATTTCACAAAATATATCCCCATCACATATTATAGAAAGCGATCCAATATTAGATATGTAAATTAAATCAAATTAAAATCCTATTAAAATTTTTTCTGGAATTCTATAAACGCATTTCTTTATATCTTATGTGAGAGTATTATTGTCTATAAAAATTCAAAAAGAGTAAATTGAATGTTAGTTTAATGACAATTAAAGGAATATTTCCCTTGATAATAAATATTCCTATTCTTTAATGAGTTTCTATACATTTATACAAATTAATATTTAATGTTTGTATATTAGAATTAATATAATAATAATGACGATAATAATAATAATAATAATAATAATAATAATAATAATAATAATAATAATAATAATAATCGATGGAAAAACATAAATTGTATAAACTCTCGATAGAAGGTCTAGTACTGTTATGAAACACTCAACACGTCTAAAAGCTACTTCATAATCAAACTCCTAAAAAAGTAATTACACAAGTGAAAGGATAAGCTTTTAAACAAAATACAACCGGTCACGTACCCTACCCTAAAAATTCGTAAGTCACGAAAATATATTCTATAAAAATATATATATAAAAATAAGACCCAAAGTTTCTAAATTAAATGTAGGTCACACCATAATATGCCATTATATGCAATAGCCTTCGCACGGAATTGTTGAAAATAATATGGAATGAGGAATAAGTCAAATTTTAGGTATACTAACAAATAGTCAGTAGATGGATTGGCCACCGATGGATCAATACCCCCATTAAGGATTTTTTTTCAAAAATTCCTAGTATTTTTATGTAGGTCACAAAATATTTTCTGAGTTTTCACTATTTTCACGAAATTTTTTCAGAGTTTTATTCAAATCAAAGTCGTTAATTTTTCATCATATTCAGTTTTTCACGTAAATTTTCAGCGCTTTATAGATATGTCTAATCGACTTTGAAAACAGGCCACCTCTGGATCAATTTAGGTCAAATACACACACGCATTCTATATAGTTTTAATTACAAATAAGTAGGTCAAATACTACATACATACAACTTTGAAAACAGGCCATCGCTGGATCTTATTTATGTTTCAAAAATAAATTTTCGCATTCCAATAATAAATTTTCCAATTTCTTTGTCTTCTAATTCTATATTTCTATATTCAATTTTCTTTTCTACGTCTAAACTTATTTCATGTATATCTCTCACATTCATTTTTAAATAATATTGAAGGTGACCCACTTCTCTACAAGTCCAGCATCTTCTTGAACAAGTATTCTCATTTTAATATGAATTTCGTCTGTTCTGTTTATTAGAATTTCGCAATATCCATTGTCGATTTTCTCTAAACTGTTCATTTTTTTGTTGTCCATTTGTAGATCCTTGTAATTTATATTTCGGTTGTCTAGCATAAAAGTTTTGTTCATTTCGTCCATTCATTTGACGTTGCTTTGACTTCAGTTCACTCCATTTTGACATTAAATTGACATTGCAACTATTACATAATTTTTCTCATACTGAAAATATATATTTCCAATATTTCCATTTTCTAAATTCTTTTTTTATTTAATCGAATTTAATAATCATGAATAAAAATACAAATACATGAAGTGATGGAAATACTAAGATGCAAAAGAAATGAAATATTTCAAGGAAATTATTCTCATCTTCAGTCTGTCATCATAATCTATAATTAAATAAGAAAACAATAATGATGAATGTTTATGATTTAAAGAGCTAATTAAATAATCTCAATAAATTCGTTGCTGATCGAATATTAATGGTGAGGAATTATGATTTAATAATATTCACATAATATTCTTTCCAGCTTATTATTAAAATTTTTACATAAAATTTTAAAAGTTTAAGTCGATTTTCTAGGATCAAAATACTACTTATACCTTTTAATATGTTCCTAAGCCCGTGCGCGCAGATGACGGGAATTATTTCCAATGTATGTGGCATCACACCAATTACATGTCATTTTATAGACTAGATCAGACACTAAAATTACTGGGGTTTGAGATTTATTTCGTAACATATTTAATGATATTTAAGATTTTGACACCAATTTAAATATATTGGAATTGCCTAATGATGTCATGACCGGCAACTTAAATTTTTTTTTAAATCTTCTGAATATGGAAAAACTAAAAATGGTCCATCATTCTTATGATATTTAAATTTAAAAATAACGTAATGTTGATGATGTAATTGTTTTCCATTAGTACTTGAAACGTAAAATTTTCAAAGGTTTACATTGTGCTTTTTCTCCTTAATGCAATATAAATTATGACAAAATTCAAATATTTTATTTGGCATTATACCTTTTAAATATTCGGTGAACCGGGAAAGTATGAGATTTGATAAAAGGATTACAAACATTGTTTTTTGTATGAATTCCCATCATTACAAATTTTTCGAATTTCTCAATTGAAAACTTTAATTTTTATTTTAAATTAATTGGTTAAAATGTTTTTCTGTTTGACAAAATCCCAGTTAAAATTTTATGAGACTTTCCTGATTTACAGAAATGTTTTTTTAAATTGTGCTAATAATGCTTAGAACAGGGGTACCAGCCAAATGATGTCATCCATAATTATAAGAAACAAATAATTTTTTGTTTAAATTAATATGTATA
>CAUHTR010004198.1:0-38762 GCA_959609185.1 Schmidtea polychroa | reverse complement strand
ACGAATATTTGCATTCCACCCTCAATCGCAAAACTAAATGCAAAGTAGACTCCTTTTGAATATTATAATCAGATAATGCTCGCCCATCTCTTTGGTCAGGTCAGGGTGGAATACCTTCTTTATCTTGTAGTTTCGCTTTAACATTTTCTATCGTGTCACTAGATTCAACTTCGAGAGTAATTGTCTCCCTGTTAATGTTTTCACAAATATTTGCGCCAATTTATTTTTAATAGGGTTTAGGGAGGGCAGGCCCTAGGGGAAATGCTTCAAAAAAATTAATACATATATCTAATATAATAAAAATATAATACATATAACATATATATAATACAATAAAAATACGCTCTGCTACCATGAATAAATCCAAGAAAGAGAATAACAATTTTATTGGCATCCACAGGGCCACGGGGATCAGTTTTGAATAAGAACAGTTTGTCCATTTCAATATCATAAGATAATGCCATCATTGAACGAAATTGAATGAAATCAAAAACCTAATGGTCGCATTTCAGCCGTTTGGGTATAGAGCTTATTAATATCCGCAATAGAACGACATATTATGTCACAAGGCATTGCATATCCAATTTTAGATTTAAATCGAACTGCTTCACTTGTTGCACGACATACTTGAGATCGACAATCAGGGATCATACCAATCATAACACCTCCAGTACTTTCAGTAATATTAAACAATCTTGTGGCTGAACTCTTTTCAATCATTTTATCTGGAACTTTTCTTTGAGTAGCTACTACACCACAATTATTGCCTCGAATACCAACGGAAAGCAATCCATCTAATGCCATTGCCTTAAATGCATATTCGACTTGGAATAATCTCTTTTCAGTTGTCAAAACAATCTTCGCTTCCATATTTCCGATTTAAAAAATCCACAATTCCAGAATTCGAAAATTTACAAGTAAAACAAAACCACCAAAATTAATAATTTCTACAAAACAATAATTCTAAAATTTCACAAGAAGACAAAGAAAATCAAACCTACTTCTCGCGTCTGTGTGCGCACACCAACAATATTCGAACAAATCAGACCGCGCACACAGGCGCGAAACAAAATGAAGCATCCAACAAACTGCCAGTCAGAGGTTAGTGACATTCCCCCTCTGACTGGTCGAAACAAATAATATAATAATAATAATACTAATAATAATAATAATAATAATATAATAATAATAATAATAATAATAATACATAAGATAATAAATTATATATATATAATTTCTATTGCTGATATTAGGTTGGGTTTGACGATTTTACAACTTGAGGGGGGGTTAATTATGAAAAATTTTCAACTATAATTTAAAGGTAATCTAAGTTAAGTATACATATAAAATAGTCTAAATTAATGCTTTTAGGTAGTGGTTAATGGTTATGTGATTTAAGAGGGTTATTTATGACAAAATTTCTAAATTTATATTGTAAAAGTAATGTAAGTTAAATTTAAATGTAAAATAGTAAATTAATGAGTTTAGAATTAATGGTTTTATGATTTAAGGAACTAGTTATGAGAATTTCTAAATTATATTTTACAATTTAACTTCATAAAGTATATAATAAGATTGCCCAAATAATAGTCGATGACCAAATGCTTTGGGGTAATTATAAAATTATCAGATGTAACTCTAATCGAATATATGAATAGAGGAACTTCAGATTAACTTGATAATTAATAATTACGAAATTATCATTTCATGGTATTTAAAAGTAGTAATTCGATTTTAGTCAAATATCCACAAGTTCGATATTATACGATAGATCATTTATTAATTTCACGAATTTTAATTTTTTGATTTCGACATAAATATACGCAATACGATTCTTAGTAGGATTTAGAGTACTATACTGACTACTATAACTGACTACATTGATTGTCAATGAAATAGAGAACTGTGATTAGTTTGCGCCTGAAGCATTCCTCCGTTTATTGAATTTTTTATGTTGATTTTATTATGTGAAATATTCGTGCAATAAACAGTCGATTACTGAAAGTTGCTGGCTTTCGTGGCAGCACTGTGCTTACTACGACAAGCCCTAGCACAATCGACATATAAATACTACGATAACGAATTCAAAAACTCAGTCAATCCGGAGGGAGTTTATCGACTTAACTCCAAGGCAGTTACCATGAAGTGATGCGACTTCTGATGATCCAAAACAATATAATATTAATAGATGAATGTCAGGCGGTGACCTGCAATCATTGGAGTTGTGTACCCATCAATGATAAAGTGCATAGTTGAAGGGTTGTCTGGGATCTCGCTTCAAAATCAATGATAACCGACGATCTCAATCAAATCTACACCTCTATAGTTAAATAGAAAGAATAAAAACAAGGTTTAAATAATAATAATTAATAATCCACAATGAAATCGTCCTTACTTAAAATTCTCAGAAAAATTAAAATCAAAATTTTGGCATAAGAGTAAGCATTTAAAAGTGACGAAATGTGTTAGTTTATATACCCTCTGTTTGGTATGCAAGTATGCATGCGTGCATTGATGCAGTAAAACAAATTTGAATTATTTTAATTATCGAATATTCGATTTTTAATTTTTTTCGATTTTGATGGCGATTTTACAGTAAGAATTTTTGTTTTTATTTTTGAAATTTTATTTTTGAATTATTTTTTATTAAATTCGCCTCCATGATGGATTTCGGCATTTCCAGAACATTCCATGCTAAATTTAATCTATTTCTTATTTTTAAATAGTTTTTTGTGATATTTTTTCTAAAATTTTTATATTTTAAACTAAAATATTTATTTTTTATAAATTTTATTGGGTCGTTTAGTGGTCATGATGGGTTTCGCCAGTTTTTTGGATTTTTCTCGATTTTTATTCGAAATTTTGATAAAATTTTCTTTCCGTAAGATTTATGGAGATTTTCTTTAATTTTCTATTATAATTTTTACTAATCGCCTTTATTCGAATTTGTTTTTGTTGTTTTATGTCTTTCGGTTATATTTGATTAAGTTTTCGTGTGATACTTCTTGCTCGTGTTTTATTTTACTTTTAATTCAGATGTTTTATTTTTGGGTTAATATTCTCTCTATTATCATTGTTTACTTGGTATTTTATATATTTTTATTTAAGTAAACTTAATGCTGGGTATGCGTGTTGTGTACTGACACATTTCGTCCCATTCTTAACTTTGGGTTAGAAATCAGTTCTAGCCCAACACCTTGATGAGTCATAACGATGAGTCATCGGGGGTTAGTGCAAAAATGACAAAAAGTACCGCCCCTATCTAAAACAAAGAAAACGATGAGTCATAGAGCACATTTCCTCCTACTTGTTATATATGAGAAATTACCAATTTAATCGGTGCGCAAATTATTAAAAATTGATCAATTATCAAAATTCTGAGAAAAGCACCTATATAGTGGAGATTGCTCGGCGTGGTGGTACACCGGATGATCGTGCTGCAGGGATACATTATCTACCTACTAATTCAGATTTGTTCTTAGAATTTCATAAAACTAATAAAAATAATTTTGTATAAGGCATAAGTATATTTCAAATTTAAATGTCTTATATTAAATAAATGTGAAGTAAAAATATGTTCCATCATACATTTTTGATTCTCTTGATTCTTTCTTTGATTCTTTTGGAATTTTCTGCTTTCATAGAATTCGTTATAGGTATTTTTGATAGTTTTTGAATATTTTTTACTTTGAATCTATGTAGATACATTTTTATTATAAGATAAGAATTCATTTTATCTAAATTTGTGAAATGAGATTTTGAGAGGTACGTACAAAACTTTATTTCTGTATTAATTAAAAGTGTTACATCTGTAACATTAGTAGTACCAAAAGAAAATATGTTTTGCAAAGAATAATGACAAGTAATAACTGATATAGTTGGACATATTTTTTCTATTGAAATAAGATAAAACGCAGGAATCGTTGATACATACAACATATTTTGATTTGCATTAAGAAATTGATTATTACAAACCAAACTTTGACAAGTTTTAATCTTATATACTCCAAAGACTTCACGTGGGTTTTTCACATTGTTGTCACTTATCTCATGATTAAATGAAACCTTAAAGTTTTTATCATAATAATTATTGCATTTATCATTTTGCAATGGAATCATATAACAAATGTTATTGTCATTTTGATTTACACATTTATTTTTAAATTTTTGTAGGTGGTTTAAGACGTTTTCTTTAATAATCTTTTCCAATTGTGGCCGCAAAAGTTTTAACATATATTCTTTACATGGATAAATGCATTTCAATTTAATTTTGACTGTTGGAATTTTTCTGGACCAATTATTTCTATTGCTAACTATAACTCCTTCAAATTGCAATCTCAAAAATCGGTTATCATTAATATTAACATCTTCAATTGAAATCATAAGTGTAATTAATTTAATATTTTCATGTCTCTTAAACCAAAAAGTATATTCAAATTTGTTAAGTCAATTAATTTATTATAAATTTATATTATGTTATTTATGATTATAAATTTTTAGATTTCAATATAAATAATAAGTGATTTATTTTAATTACAAAGTATTTAGAGAACAAATTCATTAACACTAGATAGAAAAAAATAAGGCTAGTGATGCTAAATAAATTAAGGTATTAAGGTTTTCATTTTTTGACCAACTGGCCTCTCTGATTATATAGTATTGCACTGATCATCGATCTGATAGGTTGCAAGTAGTCCACATTTTACCCGTTCGTGTCGTTTCCGACGCAACCCAAGATACAATGACTTGTTCTGCCACCCGACACCCGTCGAGGGATCAACATTGGTAATGTGTCGTATGGGTGAATACTTGCGAAAATATTCCAATGGCAGAAGACAGATACACCCATCCTCAAGGTTTTCACTTTTGTGAAACTATGATATTCCTTTGTCATCTGCTCTTGCTCTACTATTCACACATCCAAAGTTATTATACCTTGACGATGTGGTTGATGACAAATCGCCTAGTCATATTTTCTCATTTAGTGCCTTTATCTCTGTTTGAAAAGGACTACATTCCTTTATAACAGGCAATATCAAAGGTATTACCGTTTCTAGTGTTTCTACCAGTATGCTCAACTTCCACATCGAGTCTAAAGAAAATTGATCTTCAATGGAGGAACTTTATTGAGTGATTTTAATTAGAAATTAAATCGGTTGAATATCAGTAAAATATTACCATTTGAAGAAATATATTTTATTGGATGGATAAATTTGGTTTAGAGAAAAATGAGATTCTTTTGATTTAATGTTTTCCGAATTGTATCATTTGTTGGATGATGAAGGTAGGCACATCACCACATTTAACCTCAACAGGTATTATAGGACAGGGCCCAAGAGATACAGAATCAATGTATACGCCGAAGAGCGTAGATAAATAAACAATCCTATTTCCCAACAGACAACAACCCAATTCCATGCAACCCAATTCAATCCAGAAACAATCCAATCAATTCAAGTTAATTCAATAAAACATTATTTAACAATTTGTGTAAATATCATTGATCAAACATTATCCTCGAACTAGCTGACAATCTGTACATATTTTATCCTTTATTATTATTCTGATTAATTTCTGTCTGATTATTTATGTATAATACTGTCTGATTAATGATGTATATTTTATCGGGTGTATATATTTAATAGACTGAGTATTTTATTAGTTAACCTTTTAATAAATGATTACAATATAATTTTATACAAGGGAAAATATTTTAATAATTTTTAATTTAATATTTTAAATTAATTAACAATAAATTTTAATTAAAGGTAAAATTTCTTTAATAAATAAACAGCTAAAAAATTTTAGTAAGAATAATTCAAGTATTCTTGAATTAACTGAAAATAAAAATAAAATAATATTTCTTTAGGTAAAAAAATATAATTTGTTCTTAAGATCATACTTGAACTTATATAAAATAAATAACCGATATTTTCAAGTGTTTTTAAAATAAATATGATTTATTTTTTAACCAATTAAAATGAATATAATTTATTTTGCAGTATTAGATACTTCAAAAATTTAATATAAATACCCTAACTATTTTCAGTGTAATTCGACCAAAAATTAGCGCTCTAGTAATTTCAAAGGGTAATCCTGCGAAATATTCAATACCTGAGACAGAACAGAAAAAGTCTCACAAGTTTCTTAAATAAACTACAGTAAAATCTACATACGCACACACGATGCAACATCTAACAAAAACACATTGCAAGCATTTCAGAAGACTCGAAGGTATATATATATATATATATATATATATATATATATATATATATATATATATATATATATAGTATATATATATATATATATATATATATATATAAGAACCAGTTAAGTTGAGTGTTCCTGAATATCGAGACCTCAACATTTGGTGCCGCGAACTTTAAAATCAATTATTGTTATTCACAATTGGGGATAGCAATTGAGATCAGAGGGTTATAGTATTTTATATTGGGAAAATATATTTATAATCATAAAAATATCATTGATCAATTTTAAATAATTAAATTCAGTTTTTTGAAAATTATCAAGTAACTCAAAAAATAAAATAGATAATCAATCTGAAATAGTTTATAATCTCAGAAATAGAATAGTCTATAGGGTGAATAATAATAATAATAATTTCATAAAAATTTTACCAGTAGAACCATATAGAGGAGAGCCTGAAAATTTCGACGATTTTTTCACTGAGATCGCTCAGTATGCAGAAGCTTGTGGTTGGACACCTGATGAGTTAAAAATGAGAATCCCATTATATTTAAAAGGATGGGCATACAATAATTTAGAATGCAAGGGAAATAATTTTGGCCAACTTGTAGGTTATTTGAGAGCAGAGATAGTGATTGATAGTGATTTGCAAAAGATTAATGTTCAAAAATTTAGAAATAGATATCAAGGAACAAGAGAGTCGGTCGGAGAATACGTCTATACAATTACTGAGTTAGCTAAGAAAGCATTTGGTGCAGGAGAGCACACACGAAGTTAATTGATGATCAGTTTTGGAACGGAATACAAAAATATTTATACAAAGCATTGATTATGGTTGAATATGATAATTTAAATGAATTAGTTCATAAAGCTAAGCGTATAGAAGCAATACAACGAGACCGATTTAGTTCACATGTAGATGCAATGAAAATCCAAATACCCATAGAGGTAAAATCTGAGTTGGGTAAGTCAGATGACAACATCCCTATATTTAAACTTTGTAAAAAATAGACGAAGGGTAAGCCCGAGTCCGGATAGAAGTCAATCACCCGAAAACAGGAGAGATTTGATAATGTGAGAAACAGAAACTTTGAGAGTAGAAACAATAGAAATACTTTTGATAGAGACAATCTTTATGAATATAATAGAAATAATTATACGAGGGATAATCGAGTCGATTTTAGTAGAAATAATTTGAGAAATAATAAATACGATAGAAGTAATAGATATGATAATAGAGATGATACAAATGATTTGAGACGTAGACAGACAAGTCCATATAGACAGAATTCATATAGAGAAAGACGAGGAAGCCCTTATAATAATGATGGTAGAGATAAAGTAAATTTTAAGGGACAGATTAAATGTTATAATTGCCAAAAATATGACCACTTAGCTAAAGTATGTAATAATGCGCGAAGCGAATCGCCTAATAGAGTGAGATTTAAAAATGAGCCTGAGATAAAACAGATTAATAGTGCTGAGTTGATATCAGCTAATGACGAAATAAACAGTTTGAGAGAGGAATTAAAAGAATTTAAAACTCAATATGGGAGACTTATTGAGAGAAAGCTAGAAATGTCATTGAATGAGTTTCAGTGTTTTACCAATGATGTAGATATAGATAATGAGGAGTTTCGAGAGGCAAGAGAAGCGGATGAGAAATTTCTTGCAGAAGCAAATAGATGCAAAGAATTAAAAGAGGAATTGAAAGAGACATTAGAAAAATGGCCTTATGATGATAATGAGACATTGCGTATAATAAATAGAGTTCAAGTCGAAGGAATTGACTTAGAATATTTGAGAAATTTGATACCACTAATGGTAAAGAGACAAAATATGACAAGAGTATTTGAATTAGAAATAGAATTGAAAGAAATGATAAAATGTTATGGTGAATTTGTGAGAAAAAATCAGAAATTACATGAGTCATTGAATATAACCATTGAGCAAAGGACCTTTTGAGAACACTTATGCGTAGTACAAGGGTACATGTTTGCACAAAAGTGAATAAAGTGAAACAGATGGCCAGAGCTAATTGGCCCGAAAAATTGGGAGATATGATAAAGTGAAACTGTATTTTTACGGGGTGGAAATGATGAACAACGAATATGTAATCGACTATGGGGTAAACGTTATTGATAACAATATTATTTCTGCCGTAATAGAAAGGCAAGAAAGTAATGAAATTGATACATCAATTCGATCAGTAGAATTGGGTATGAACGACGAAAATGACTATGACAAATTATTTAGATTGTGGGATGCTTCTTCAGGAGGGGCAATGAAGTCACCAACAGTTAGCGATGACATCTTTAAACCTATCGATACTAAATATGATAATTTACATGAGACAATAGAAAAAATTGCGAAACAAGCAAATATGCAGGATGCAGAGACGATGAGACGAGGTAGAGGAAGGCCTCGAAAATCTGAAATAGCCGAAAAGTCAGATAACAGAAAGGCAGCAGAGCGTTTAAGAGATATTGCAAATAATATGAGACAAGAAGTTCCAAAAAATCAGGATAATGACAAAGATATAAATATGATAACGGAGTTAGTTAAAGCAATGAATATGAGACGATTTCCGGAAGCAAAACCATCAGCGTTAATAGAAAATATAGTTAAAAAGATTAAATTAATGGAAAAAGAGATTAGAGAATTAAGTGCAGAGGAAGCGAATGAAGAGACAGTGTTAAAGATATTATTTACAACAGGAGTCAATCGGGATAAAGTGATTACGGCGATGGCATATTTAATAGCAAGATACAAGAAACTTTTGCGAATGAATCCAAAGAATCAAATAGAAAAAATTGCTAAAATGATATATAATAAACTAAAGATAGATGCTATGCCATGGATAAAATTAAAGGGAGGATGGAAAATACTGTATGATGAGAGCCTAATCGAAAGTGCTAAGGAAAGCATAGAAGATAATATTAATGTAGAAATAGATGATACGGAGGAGACAGTAAAAAATCTAGTAAATAAAACAACTATGAGACCAAGTCAAAAAGAAAGAAAGTCGACAATGTCAATAGTAATTATAGTAATAACGTTATTGTTAGATCTGATAAAAGGAAATAATGCGATCATAGCGTATGACTGTCAGAATCCCAAGTGGGGACAGAAATATTCATTACTAGATGTAGAAAATTGCCCAGAGGCTAATCCAACAAAATTAATTGTGGCAGATCCAAAGATTTTTCACATATATTAAGAGTCTAACTTCATTCACACTGAAGCAGGAGAATGTATCGTTAAATATTCAGAGGAGTTTTGTGTGTAATAAAATAGTAAAAACAATATTAACTCCAACATGGGCACCAGAAGCGATAATAATAGCACAAATCGAATGTAAAAATGCATTTAAAACAAAAAATATAAAAACTCCGGATGGATTTGAGTTAAATGCTCAGGTAGGAGCACGAGTAAGGCAATTAGTAAATGTCATTGGATGGTCATCAACGGGAGGATATTGTGAAGGAGGAACATATAAAATATGGGGGCATGTGGCAGACAATATTGTAGTGAGACGACAATATTATATTGAATCAAGAAAATTCAAGGCGTCATTTGATAGTTCATCAAAGAAAATGATGACACATAAGTTCTGTACATTAGATGAGACAAGCTGTGATACAGGCAAGTCAATGATGATATACAAAGTAAACAAATACGAATGCCATTTAACTAAACTAAAGACACTGAAATTCAGAACGATACGAGGTAAACAGTTCACGGATGTAGAATCCAAGAACATCAAAGACCAAAATTGACGAGCAACGATAATTCAAGAGAGAGATACACCAACGATATACATGTCAGATTCTGAAACAGAAGCGATAAGATTTGTGGGAAAAGGTGAAAGTACTAAATGTGGCAAAACAGTCGTACAAACAAATTATGAAGGAATTTATATCAGCGGAAGTGAAATTAAAGAGGCAAAATCGAAAATAGATAAATTCGACGTCAAGCTAGCGTCATATTTTAATAATAAAATCGACTATTTCTATCATCATCAGTTAGTAAAATTGGACAAAGTATACCAGCAACTATTGCAAACGATTGTAAACTTAATAGAGAAATACTAAGAACAAAGATGGCGGTTGCAGTCACAAACCCAGATTTAATGGCACCATTTTTATTTGCAGAGAAAGGGACATTTGCAAGAGTTGTCGGTGAAGTGATACAAACATTTTAGTGTAAACCGGTTAGCGTATCTTTAGCAACGAATAATAAGTGCACAAACGAATTACCAGTAGAGTATAAAGGAGAAACTGTATACCTCCAACCAATAACAAGGATATTAACAGATAAAGACTATGTTCCGAGAAAAATTGATAAATGTACTAATCTATTAGATCCGTTATACAAAATAAATGATGATATGTGGATTACAATGTCAGATAGAAAAGAAGCGACTAAACCACAAAAAATAGAAATAACTGAGCTTGAGAAAATGTTAGAATTTCAGGAAGTCAACGAAATGGACAACAATAGGAGAGAGGCGATAGAGAGCGCCAGAAAACATATGTTATTTCCTCATGAAAAAGAAAAAAGTTCTTTCAATTATGGTAAACAAAATCATCGAGAATAGTTATGGAGGGAATTACAACTTTGATGTATTATTATCAAAAGAGCACTTCAAGAAAGTTGTGTATAGAGTACTATACAGCATATGGGGATATTTTGCGATTCTCGGAAATACGTTTTCCACTATATTGGGTATATATTATACAGTAGCACTATTGAAAATGATTTGCTCATCATTAGTTTCGTTAAGACAACTGAGACAAGTTTTTGGTAATTCATATAAAATGATGGCATGTTTATGTCCATTCATAGCCAAATATTTGATCACTGCGAAGCACGATAAAGAAATCAAACGGATGAAAAGTCGAAGGGAAGAGGGTGAAATAATGATCACCAATGAGAAAGAGGACAATCCAAACAGATCAGAAAATATTGAGCAACCACATATTGGGTTATATGATAATCAAAGAGAACAATTGACAGAATTGAGAAATAATATTGAAATTAGAATCCCAAGTGAAAATGGTAATTGTCATTGTGTTCCAAGGAAAACTTATGGATGTTACGGGTTAGAGCTCGACGATATATTAGAAGGGTTAAATGAAGCAAGGCCTAAACTAAAAATAGTGATAAATAATATGATAATTATGAGGAAGTTTTATGATGAAGAAATTTTTAAATTGAAAATTTTAAAAATTAAATTTTAGATTAATTTTTAAAAAAATATAAGAAGATATTTTAATTAAAAATATCTTCGTAGAAAATTTGTTTAAATAAGAAAGTTTAAAGAAGATATAATTTGATTCTGATATTTATTGAAATAAAATTTATGGAAACAAAAACTGATTTTAATGTTTTACAGGATGAACATCCTAATATGGTGGCAGCGGTAAACACTGACGCAATCACCGAAAGATTGTTACCAAAGGTATTCTGCCAAGGTGACGACTTGGAAAAGTTCATCAAGAGATGCGAAATTTATTTCGACGCCAAGGGAATCACGCAGAAGAAAGACCAGGAAAGGTTAACATCTTGCATGATTGATGAGGATCTCCTGGAAGTGTATGCCAAAACACTGAAAAAAGCCGAATGATTCCAGGCTAGGTTGCGATTGGCATTCGATCGCGAAAGAGATATTTTAAAGGATCTACAAAACTTGTTGAATTACAAGCGGAAGGGTGAAGAAATAGAAACGTATTTTAAAAAGGTGGAGGACCTTGTTGATAGGTTGTTTGAAAATAAAGAATTTACCAAAGAGAAATTAACAGCAAGGATGTTAATAGTATGTGCGGAGAATAAAGAAGTTGAAAAAGAAGTGATACTACGGAAGATAAAAAGCACAGAAGAAATAAAGGAAACACTAATTCTGATGGACAAAGTGGACAAGCAAAGAGATCAGATAAACAGTATGAAAAGTTACGCCAGAGCGGTCTGTCAGGAACCACAGAGAAGAGTACAATAAAAGAAGAAAGAACAGAGAGAAGAAAGTATCCGAAGAGAAATGCCAAAATGCTGGTTATGCAACAAAATAGGACACACGAAAATTGATTGTCCAATAAAAGGTAAAATAGAATGCTGGACATGTCATAGAAGCGGACATATAAGTAGAAACTGTCCAGATAAAAAAGCTCCAAGATGTTTTGGTTGTGGGAAAGAAGGTCATATAAGAAGATTGTGTCAGGAAATACGTTGTGAAAGATGTAGCAGAAATGGTCATAAATCCGAGGAGTGTTATACAAAGATGGGGTACGGGAGAGCGACGGAGAGACAAAGATTCACGGGAAACAGATACAGTCGGATAAATGGTATCGAGGAAGAAGAAGAAAGGGAATCGAGTGTAGAGACAAATGAAGATAATTTTAGGAAGACGTACCCAAACAACAGGGCTCCACCAGTATAGGAGTTGGTTGGAGCCATATTCTAACAGAAAATTTGATGGGATATCCTCAAGGCGCAGAAAAGTGGGAGAATGTTGAAAGGGTAAGCGAGAAAGTATACAGGTTCCTAAAGAGAGAAATGATTGAAGAAGAAGTGGAAAGAATTGGAACCATTGAAACGGAGAAGGTTGTTGAAATTTTGTATAACAAAATGCAAGGAAGGCCTAGTATAACAGTAAGGATGAATGGGGAAAATTTCGACTGTTTATTAGACACTGGTGCAAGAATCAATGTAATGAGTGTGAACTGTTTTAACAGGCTACGAGGACAACAATTGACGAAAAGTGACGATAAGTTACGATGCGCAAACGAGAGTACGATCAAGGCAATAGGAAAAACGAAGGTGCAAGTAACCATTAGAAATGTTTCGAAGGAAGTTATATTCATTGTGGCGGAGAAAGTGACACCAGATGTGATTGGAGGAATCGAATTACAAGAAACATTTGGATTTAGACTGTTAAAAATTAAAGATAGCGAGGCTAGTGAAAAAGACAAGAACTATATTTGTAACATTGAAGCAAAATTTGGCAGAAAAATAAAGGATGAAGAACGATTGATACGAGCGTTGGAACAGTTAAAGATCAATGAAGATAGCAAATTAAAGGAAATTATAACAAACAGTGGAAACGTGTTTATGGCGGATAAATGGGATGTGGGTCGCACGCATTTGGTAAAACATAAGATAATTACAAGAGGTGAGCCGATAAACATAAAACCATATCGCCAACCACTAAATTTGGAATCAAAGATTGAAGAAACAATACAAAATTTGTACGAAAATGGAATTATACGGAAATGTAACTCTCCATGGAATACACCGCTAATATGTGTTTGGAAAAAAAAGAAAAAGGATATTAGACTATGCTTGGACTTTAGACAGCTGAACGCGGTAACAGAGAGGCAGGCATTTCCAATGCCAAACATAGACGAGATGTTAGATGTTTTAGAAGGGTCCGTTTATTTTAGCTCAATCGATCTTGGTAATGCATATTACCAAGTGGAGTTAGACAAAGAATCGCAAGAGAAAACAGCATTCTCAACAAAGAAAGGGCAATACTGTTTCAATAGAATGCCGTTTGGAATTGCAGCAGCACCAGGTACGTTCCAAGAAATGATGACAAAAGTATTAGGCAAAATAAATGGAGCAATGGTGTATTTGGATGACATCTTGATTTATTCAAGCAGTAAAGAGAAACACTATACAATACTCGGAGAAGTGTTAAAGGCGATTGAGGAAGCAGGCCTAAGGATTAATCCAGAAAAATGCCAAATAATAAAGGAAAAAATCAGATTCTTAGGACACATAATCAGCAAGGAAGGAGTACAGACAGATCCATCTAAAATTCAGGCCATACAGAACTTTGGGAAGCCTAATTGCGTAAAGAAACTCCAAAGCTTTTTAGGTATTTGCAATTATTATAGAAGATTCATCAGTGAGTATGCAAGGAAGGCAAGGATGTTAGAACAATTATGTAGCGGACCAAGTAACAAAAAATTAGAATGGAGTGAAGGAACGAATAGCGTGTTTGAGGGATTGAAATTAGCACTCACGACGGCGCCAATCTTATGTTTTCCGGATCTGAAAAAGGAGTTCATTTTAGATACCGACGCTAGTTTCGATACCATTGGAGCAGTACTTTCACAAAGAGATAAAGATGGAAAGGAAAGAGTAATTGCGTATGGATCACACTCGATGACGAGCCACGAGAAAGGATATTGTATTACAAGAAAGGAACTATTGGCGGTATATTATTTTTGCATTCATTTTAAGCACTATCTCTACGGAAGAAGATTCACGCTCAGGACAGACCACAAGGCAATCACGTTTATGATGACAACCAAGAAGCCGATTACTTCACAATTCCAAACATGGATCAATTATTTGAGCAGTTTAGATATAAGAGTAGAATACAGAAAGGGTATTAATCACCAAAATGCAGACAAGGTATCGAGAACTAAATGTGACACGTGTGTTCAATGTCAAATGGCCCACGAAGAAGTTAAGAGATGAAAGATAAAAACCAGATTACCAGACTCGATCAGAGAAGAAGGTAGAAGCACCAATCAACATGGAATTGTAGAAGAAGTACGAAAGAAAACGATGATACCTAAAAATGAGTTACAAGAAACAATAAAGGAAATACATAGACTATTGTGTCATGCTGGAGTCGAGAAGATAGCCGATTATATGAAAGATAGATATGTTGGAAAACACCTGTGGAGTCAGATTCAGGAAATTGTTCGAAGTTGTGAGATTTGTCAAAAAACCAAGGCTATAACAATAACAACGAAAGAACCAGTAAAAAAACAAGATTCGAAGGAAATGTTCGAAATTATATTCGTGGATATATGTGGACCGTTGACAGAAACAAAAGGATGTAAGAAGTATATATTGGGCATAATAGATCAGTATAGTAAGTATCAAGTCTTGACAGCGATAACAAAACAAGACGAAGAAACAATAAAGAAAACGATTTTAGAAAAGTGGATTTTAAGATTTGGATGCCCAAAGGAGATAAGAGTTGATTGCGGAAAGGCGTTTGAATCAGGAATGATGAGAGAATTCACAAAGATGCTAGATATTAAATTATGTTTTTCGAGTCCATACCATCACCAAACAAACGGTCAGATAGAAAGACAATTCAGGACAATACGGGATTTGATAAATGCTACTTTACAGGATAGAAAGAAGACGGATTGGGCAGAGATATTACCAGAAGTCGAATTCACTTTAAATGCAACCAAACAAAAAACGACAGGGAAAAGCCCGGCAGAGATAGTTTTTGGAAAAAAGATTAGCAGGGAAAAATGGTACGGGTCCAAAGAAATACCGATAAAGGAAGAACTAGAAGAACAAACAAGGAGAAAATTCAAAGTAGGAGAAGAAGTATTAGTAAAAGTAGAAACACGCCACAAAGGCCAGGACAGGTATGAAGGTCCGTACAAAGTGATAGAGAAAGTGCATGACAGACGATACATCTTAAGAAATGAAGATGGAAAAAGGATCGAAAGAAATCTGGAAAGACTTAAAAATTTCTTAAGAAGGGGGATATGAGGAAGTTTTATGATGAAGAAATCTTTAAATTGAAAATTTTAAAATTTAAATTTTAGATTAATTTTTAAAAAAATATAAGAAGATATTTTAATTAAAAATATCTTCGTAGAAAATTTGTTTAAATAAGAAAGTTTAAAGAAGATATAATTTGATTCTGATATTTACTGAAATAAAATTTATGGAAACAAAAACTCATTTTAATGTTTTACAGGATGAACATCTTAATAATAATAAAGGCATTATGTGACACAGGAGCAGCAGCTTCTATGATTCGTGAAGATCAGTTAACCGATAATCAAAAGAAAAATATCGTGAGTACAAGAGAGAGTAATTTCATTATCATCACATTACATACCATTAAAAGGCGATATCGAATTAACAGTCCACTTTTCAGATCAAGTGGTTGAACATGTCTTCAAGGTAGTAGCAGAATGTAAATGCGTATTTGTTTTAGGGATGGACATACTCCATATTAGGATTCTCATCAGTTTTTAAATCACTAAATAATTCCATAAAATTTTATTTAATAAAAGATATCTCAAAAACTTGTCTGTCCTTATTTTTGTTATTTAAACAAATTTCAGATTTTCTTAAAATATTTCTTTGATAAATTTCTTCTTTTTAAAATATTTTCCAATAAAAATATTTTTAAAATTTTTACCAAATTTCTTATTAATCTTTAAGAATCTTTTAACTTCCTCATATCCCCCTCCTTAAGAAATTTTTTAAGTTTTTCCACGTTTCTTTCAATCTTTTTACCATTCTCGTTTCTTAAGATATATCGTCTGTCATGCACTTTCTCGATTACTTTATATGGTCCCTCATATCTGTCTTGGCTTTTGTTGCGTGTTTCTTATTTTACTAACACATCATCTCCTACGTCAAATTTCCTCTTTGTTTGTTTTTCTTGTTCTTCCTTTACCTGTTTTTCTTTTGACCCGTACCATTTCTCCCTGCTAATCTTTTTTCCAAAAACTATCTCTGCCTGGCTTATTCCTGTCGTTTTTTGTTTGGTTGCATTTAATGTAAATTCGACTTCTGGTAGTATCTCTGCCCAATCCGTCTTCCTTCTGTCTCGTAAAGTAGCATTTAACAGCTCTCGTATTGTCCTGAATTGTCTTTCTATATGACCGTTTGTTTGGTGATGGTATGGACTCGAAAAACATAACTTAATATCAAGTTTCTTTGTGAATTCTCTCAACATTCCTGATTCAAACGCCTTCCCACAATCAACGTTTATCTCCTTTGGGCACCCGAATCTTAAAATCCATTTTTCTAAAATCGTTTTTTTTATTGTTTCTTCGTCTTGTCTTGTTATAGCTGTCAGGACTTGATACTTACTATACTGGTCTATTATACCCAATATATACTTCTTACGCCCTTTTGTTTCTTGCATTGGTCCACATATATTCACGAATATAATTTCGAACATTTCGGTTGATTCTAATTTTTTTTACTGGTTCCTTCGTTGTAATTGTTATAGCCTTGGTTTTTTGACAAGTCTCACAACTTCGAATAGTTTCCTGAATCTGACTCAAAGGTTTTTTCCCAATATATCTATCTTTCATATAATCGGCTATCTTCTCGACTCCAGCATGACACAATAGTCTATGTATTTCCTTTATGGTTTCTTGTATCTCGTTTTCAGGTATCATCGTTTTCTTTCGTAATTCTTCTTCCAAATTTATTTGTTGATTGGTGCTTCTACCTTCTTCTCTGATCGAGTCTAGTAATCTAGTTTTTATCTTTCTTTTCTTAGCTTCTTCGTGAGCCATTTGACATTGAACACACGTTTCACATTTAGTTCTGGACACCATGTCTGCATTTTGGTGATTAACACCCTTTCTATATTCAACGATTATATCCAAACTGCTCAAATAATTGATCCAAGTTTGGAATTGTGAAGTAATCGGCTTCTTGGTTGTCATCATAAACGTGATTGCCTTGTGGTCTGTCCTTAGCGTGAATCTTCTTTCGTAGAGATAGTGCTTAAAATGAATACAAAAATAATATACCGCCAATAGTTCCTTCCTTGTAATGCAATATCCTTTTTCATGGCTCGTCATCGAGTGTGATCCATACGCAATTACTCTCTCCTTTCCATCTTTATCTCTTTGCGAAAGCACTGCTCTAATGGTATCAAAACTGGCATCAGTATCTAAAATGAACTTCTTTCTCAGATCCGGAAAGCATAGAATCGGTGCCGTTGTGAGTGCTAACTTCATTCCCTCGAATATGTTATTCGTTCCTTCAGTCCATTCCAGTTTTTTGTTACTCGGACCGCTACATAATTGTTCTAACATCCTTGATTTCTTTGCATACTCACTGATGAATCTTCTATAATAATTACAAATGCCTAGAAAGCTTCGAAGTTTCTTTACGCAACTTGGCTTCCCAAAGTTTTGTATAGCCTGAATCTTAGAAGGATTGGTTTTTACTCCTTCTTTACTGATTATGTGTCCTAAGAATCTGATTTCTTTCTTTATTATTTGACACTTTTCTGGGTTAATATTTAGTCCTGCTTCATCGATCGCCTTTAATACTTCACTGAGTATTGTATAATGTTTTTCTTTACTATTCGAATAAATCAGAATGTCATTCAAATAGACCATTGCTCCATTTATTTTGCCTATTACCTTTGTCATCATTTCCTGGAACGTACCTGGTGCTGCAGCGATTCCGAACGGCATTCTATTGAAACAGTATTGCCCTTTCTTTGTTGAGAATGCTGTTTTCTCTTGCGATTCTTTGTCTAACTCCACTTGGTAATATGCATTACCAAGATCGATTGAGCTGAAAAAGACGGATCCTCCTAACAAATCCAACATCTCGTCTATGTTTGGCATTGGAAATGCCTGCCTCTCTGTTACTGCATTCAGCTGTCTGAAATCCAAGCATAGCCTAATATCTTTTTTCTCTTTTTTCCATACGCAGATTAACGGCGTGTTCCATGGAGTTGCATTTCCGTATAATCCCGTTTTCGTACAAATTTTGTATTGCTTCTTCAATTTTTGTTTCCAAATTCAATGGTTGACGATATGGTTTTATGTTTATCGGCTCACCTCTTGTAATTATCTTATGTTTTACCAAATGCGTGCGACCCACATCCCATTTATCCGCCATAAACACGTTTCCACTGTTCGTTATTATTTCCTTCAATTTACTATCCTCATCAATCTTTAGATGTTCCAACGCTCGCGTTATTCTTTCTCCATCCTTTATTTGTCTGCCGAATTTTGCTTCAATGTTACAAATATAGTTCTTGTCTTTTTCACTAGATTCGATATCTTTCTTTTTTGTCAGCCTATATCCAAATGCTTCTTGTAATTCTACTCCTCCAATCGCCTCTGGTGTCACTTTCTCCGCCACAATGAATCTAACTTCCTTCGAAATATCTCCGATAGTTACTTTAACCTTTGTTCTTCCAATTGTCTCGATCGTACTTTCGTTTGCACATCGTAACTTATCGTCGCTTCTCATCAATTGTTGTCCTCGTAACTTGTTAAAACAGTTCACACTCATTACGTTTATTCGTGCTCCGGTGTCTAATAAACAGTCAAAATTTTCTCATTCATCATTACTGTTACACTAGGTCTTCCCTGTAGCTTGTTATATACAATTTCTACCTCCTGCCCCGTTTCAATTGTTCCAATTCTTTCCACTTCCTCTTCAAACCTTTCTCTCCTTAGGAACCTGTATACTTTCTCACTTACCTTTCCTACATTCTCCCACTTTTCTACCCCTTGAGGATATCCCGTCGACTTTTCTGTTAGTATATGGCTCCAACCAACTCCTCTACTGGTGGAGCCCTTTTGTTTGGGTACGTCCTACTAAAATTATCTTCATTTGTCTCTATGCACGATTCCATTTCCTCTTCTTCTTCGATTCCATTAATCCGGCTGTATCTGTTTCCTGTCGGTCTTTGTTTCTCTATTGATTTCTTGTAACTCGACTTCGTATAACATTCTTCTGATCTATGACCATTTTTGTTGCATCTTTTACACCATATTTCTTGACATAACCTTCTTATATGGCCTTCTTTCCCACAACCAAAACATCTTGGCACTTTTTTATCTGGATAATTCCTACTAATATGTCCGCTTCTGTGACATGTCCAGCACTCTATCTTACTTCTTACTGGACATTCTATTTTCGTGTGGCCTATTTTGTGGCATAGCCAGCACTCTGGTTCTTCTCGTCGCCTGACTTCTTCTCTTTCATCTTTCTGCTTGTACTGTCCTCTTCTCTGTGGATCCTGATAGACCACTCTTGCATAACTTTTCAAAGCGTTGATATGATCTCTCTGCCTGTCCACTTTATCCATCAGAATTAATGTTTCTTTTATCTCCCCGGTGCTTTTTATCTTCCGCAATATTACTTTTTTCTCAACTTCTTTATTCTCAGCACATACTATCAACATCTTTGCTGTTATTTTCTCTTTGGTGAATTCTTTATTCTCAAAAAACCTGTCGACAAGATCCTCCACTTTTTTAAAATATGTTTCAATCTCTTCGCCTCTTCTTTTATAATTCAATAAACTTTCCATATCCTTTATTACGTCTCTTTCGTAATCAAATGCCATTCGTAACCTGGCTTGAAATCCTTCTGCTTTTTTAACCGTTTTCGCATATTTCTCCAATAGATCCTCGTCGATCATGCATGCGGTTAACCTTTACTGTTCTTTTTTATTGATGCCTTTAGCATCGAAATAGATCTCGGATCTTCTGATGAATTTTTCCAAGTCATCACCTTGACAGAACACTTTTTAATCGCGTCGGTGTTGACCGCTGCCACCATATTAGGATTCTCATCCGTTTTTAAATCACTAAATAATTCCTTAAAATTTTATTTAGTAAAAGATATCTCAAAAACTTGTCTGTCCTTATTTTTGTTATTTAAACAAATTTCAGATTTTCTTAAAATATTTCTTTGATAAATTTCTTCTTTTAAAAATATTTTCCAATAAAAATATTTTTAAAATTTTTACCAAATTTCTTATTAATCTTTAAGAATCTTTTAACTTCCTCATACTCCAAAAGTTGAAAAACTGTGTAATCGATTTAACGGATAGTACAGTCAAACGGAAAGCAATATATCAAGACGCAAGATTTACTGAGGTAATTGCATTAGAGACATTTAAATTAGAATATCAAAGTGATCATATAATTCCAGTAAAAGTTAATGTTAAAAGTGATTTCGAGCCTGAAACGGCAATATCACGAAATCATAATGTAATGTTAACAGACGAGTGTGTAGTTCCAAATAATGGGATATTTCCAATAAGAATCGCGAATTTCGAAAGGAATAAAGTAAAAATTCATAAAGGTACAAAATTGGGAAAGTTGTTCAAAGGTGAATTAGAGCAAACATTCGAAGTATGTGAAATGTCGATGACGAGTGATGTCGGTGAAGGAATGGTCGAACAGAGTAGAGCAAATAATATTAAATTTTATGATAAAATTAAAATAAATAATAATTATTTGAACGAAACACAACAACTACAACTACAAATATTACTTGACGAATATAGTGATGTCTTTGCAAAACACGAATTTGATTTAGGAGATACTGATATTATCAAACAGTACCTATTGGGATAGACCAATAAAGCAGAGACCCTATAATGTACCATATAAACTGAGGGAAGAGATAAAGCGACAAATTAGAGAATTAAAAGAGGCAGGCGTAATAAAACAAAGTTTTACACAATGGGCATCACCAATTGTACCAGTTAGAAAGAAAGACGGGGAAATTCGAATGTGCATCGATTATCGTAAATTAAATGATGTAACAGTTAAAGATTCTTACCCATTCCCGAGAGCACAAGAACAATATGATAAACTTAGGGATACTAAGTATTTCACAGTAATAGATGTAAATAAAGGCTACATGCAAATCCAAATGGAAGAGGGGGATGCAGAAAAAACTGCTTTTGTGATTGAGGATGGCTTATATGAATATACAAGATTACCTTTTGGGTTAACTAATGCGCCAGCAACATTTCAACGTTTAATGAATACAGTACTAGTAAATGTACAGCATTGCGCAGTATATATGGATGACATATTAATATCGTCAAAAACATTTGAGGAACACTTAAAAGACATATCGAATGTATTACAAAGACTGAGAAAAGCGAGAATTAAAATAAAACCCACTAAATGTAAATAGGCAGAACCTTCAGCATTATTTTTAGGCCATATAGTTACAGTAGATGGTATAATACCTAATCCCGATAAAATTGAAGTAGTTAAAAAATTTCCAGTTCCAAAAACATTACAACAAGTACAGGGATTTTTAGGTCTCACAGGATATTATCGTAAATTCATACAAGATTATGCAAAAATAGCAGCACCACTAATTGAATTAACAAAAGGAGTCAAAACGAAGGGAGAGAGTAAAGGAGTGTTAATAGTACAGGAGATTAATGATAAAATTAACAAGCCACAAAAGAAATGGAAAGATGAACATCAAAGAGCTTTTGATCAACTAAAAGAAAAATTAATAACAGCACCGATACTAAGATACCCAGACTCTAAAAGACAGTTTATTGTCATAACAGACGCCAGCGGGAAGGCCGTAGGGGCAGTCTTAGGACAAGAAGAGGAAAAGGGTAAAGATTATGTAATAGCTTATGCAAGCAAAACATTAAAAGGAGCACAAATTAGGTACTCAACAATTGAGAAAGAATGTTATGCCATAGTTTTTGCATTAAAACAATTTAAACCATACATATATGGAACTGAAGTAGTGATTAGAACAGACCATAAGCCATTAGAAGGGTTATGGAAACATAAAGATACATCCAGCAGACTGTTAAAGTGGGCAATGAAAATACAAGATATGCACATAAAGATTGTATACAAACCAGGTAGAATAAACAGGAATGCAGATGCATTATCACGAATTCCAGAATTAGGAGCACTAGAAGTTTTTGCATTGGTAATTGAAAAACCAATAGAAATATATGAGGAACAAATGAAAGACCCATAACTCTTCAAGATAAGAGAAGAAATAAAAAAGGGAAATAACCAAAAGTATAAAATCTGTAAGAAGTTAATTGTTAGTGAAGATTTTAGCGGTAAACAATTAATAGTAGTACCACAAAGATTAAGACAAATTCTTCTATTACAATATCACGATGGTGCTCTAGGAGGTCATTTATCAAGTAGGAAAACAGCAAGCAGATTGATGCAAAAATATTATTGGGACGATTTAATAAAAGATGTTAAGAGATGGTGTAATGCATGCACAATATGCGCAACTAGAAAAAATACAGGAACAAAAACTAAAGCACCTTTACATCCAATCCCAGCTACAACATCACCAATGGAACTGTGCGCAATGGATTTTTTGTGTAAACTACCCACAACAATTAATGGAAATAAGCACATACTAGTTTTTAGCGATTATTTTACAAAATGGGCAGAGGCATTTCCTACTAAAGATGAGACAGCAGAAACAGTAGCTAAATTACTTGTAGAAAAAAAATCTTTAAAATCGGTACACCGAGAAAACTACTAACAGATAAAGGAAAAAATTTCATGAGTGAAACTATAAAAAGAGTAGCTAATATATTTAACATGCATAAAATTGTTGGGGTTCAACAAGAGAGGCACAAAAATGAGGTGAAAATCGATAAAAACACCAAATTCAAAATAAAAATTTAAAGTACAAAATATTAATTAAAAATCAAAAATTTTAAAAAATGAATATTTTCTGGGGGAAACTGATATGGGCGGATGCTAAATAATGAGACGAGTTCAGCTATAATAAAATAAAATCAATGGGGGGTCCCTAAAAGGAATAAATTACAAAAAAACAGAAATTAATTAAAAATTAATTAACTAATGGAAAACCCGAGCTAATGAGAAACCCGAGACAATGGAAAACCCGAGAGAATTGAGAAATCCAATTTTGGGAAGGCAATTAATTTAGCCGGATAAAATAAAAGTGACAAGAGCCGTCAAAGAAAATGAGCCAATTCCCTTAAATTGAATTAGACCTACAAGAGGAAGCCCGGGGGGAAGTAAGACCAAAACTAATTGGCAAAAATAAAGTCAATTACCAAGTGGGTATAAAAGCAACTGGCAAGAAAACAAAACTGCCAATTGGTTGAAGAAAAGAAAGTCGAAGTTTAACGAGAGCGAAAAAGGAAATATTAAAGTTGAGATTTGTTGGCAATTTGAAAAGTGCAGACAAAACCTGATTGTATCAAGTGTGAGTAAACTAATAAAAAGTGTAAAAGTGTAAATGCATCAGTGTTAATAAAGATTTTGTGTTGGGTTATTTATTTATTTTGAAAAGAACACAAAGGAGTCAGACCGTAGTACCGACTTACATTAAAAACCCAACAAAATCAACACAACAGCATACCACCCTCAGACTGATGGGTTAGTGGAAAGATTCAATGGGACATTGCTAAGTAGATTAGCCGTGTTTGTGGGAAAAAACCAAAATGATTGGGATGAATACGTCAATCAATGCACATATATTCATAATATCACACCAAATGAGACAACGGGATATTCACCATATTTTTTAATGTTCTTAAGAGAGCCTGCGACACCGATTGATACAATTTTTGAGCCGCGAGTATCACAATATTTAGATGCGCCAGATTTTGTAACATTAATGCAAGAAAGATTACAAGAGGTATATAAAGTTTCAAATTTAAAAGTTAAATTTAGACAAGAACAATATAAGGCAGATTACGATAAAAATAGCAAACCTCATAATTTTAAAGTGGGAGATATGTCTCCACAAGTAGGTAAAGGCAAAACAACTAAATTAGCAAGAGCATTTAAAGGACCATACGAGGTAGTAAAAGTAGTACATGAAAACCTGCATCTACAAAAACATAAAAATGAGGATCCTATAATAGTACATGTTAATAGATGCAAATTAGCAGAAACCGAGTTAGTAGAAAAACCACCTCACAAATATGGATTACGATCACAAAAAGCACTGATGATGGCAGCGACATTTCTAACAATTATAGGGTTGTGTAGATCAACAGAAATAGAAAATGAAAACATACACTCAGTAGAACACATGGCTGAAGATATTTTAATCAACATTTCACCGTATAAGATTAAAGTATATAATCTAAATAAATCACCAATAAGAGACTTGTATCTGGAAACTAGGGACAATATACCCAAACTTATGAAAAAAAATGAGAATAGATCAACTAATGAATTTGAAAGAGGAGATAATGTTGAATTCATAAATCTACAACCTAACACTAATTACACACTTTGTGCACGATGGAATACATTAATTGACACATCACAGATAAGGTGTAAAAGAATAAAAACTACTAAAGTAAACAGACTTAGAATAAAAAAACCAATAGTGAAAAAGATATCAACATCCAAATCAATATCAATAACAAATACTACTATAGATTCAATATCCACACAACCATTATCACAAACGATAACGACATATAAAGCTGTTATACAGGTATATAAAAGATTGATAAAGGTGGCACCAAGACAAGTTTTTCAAAAGAAAGCAAGTAAGCCACAATGGCCTTTTTATGTAATAGCTACAAGTGTATTATCATTCGCGATTTTAGCAATTGTCACTAGTGTACAAGTTTATAAAAAGTACAAGTGGAAAAGGCAGCAGTATCGGCACCGACTGGTCAAAGAAGCACCAGAGCATTTTCACTTGGACAAATATATCCCTGGACAATATACTCTGTCCACACTTGTATAATAACTTAAAAAATTAAAAAAATTATGTAAATTGGTCAATGATATATAATAAAAGTATATATATTAGTATTTATATAACTGTGAATAAGGTTAAACCTCAAATGCGCAACAAGCATAAGTATTTATTGTTTGTTTTTAGAATAATAATAAGAAGTCAAAGTCAAATCAGTCAATCAAATAAACCCAATCAAAACAATCTGCAAGAAAATCAAAGTAATCATTCCTACCAAATCGATCTTCAAATAAACAAACCAATGCACCCACACACGTCAGTTCATATGTATTCGCAAAGAACCAAAGCCCAGCGCAATCCTGAAACTCACAAAATAAAGAAATACGTGCCGATGATACATAAACACTACAATAGTTTTTATAAAAATCTACAAAATAAAATCAGCACAGACGGCACTTCCATTACTATCAGAAGCTTCCCCAACCAAGTCTACATTCCAAATGACATGAAAATTGAAATCGAAGATAAGGAACTCCACCTTATCACATTTAATGAAGCCCGAAGAGTAAAACTCAAAGACCTCATTGGAACATTTGATCAGTTCCCAAATGCAGAAGAAGCAGTAATGGAAGGAAAAAAGTACCACACAGATTACTATTTCACATCACGAAGACAGTAGTATCAAGATAGAACACCTTTAATTACCACAAGCAACTGCACAATAATGTTCAAAACAGTCAAAAACGATCGGAGTGTACCAAATGAATATAATCAACTAATAGTGCAGATGAATAACCTACTAAAGGTAATCGCAATCGAAATATTGTACATTCCTACCATCCCGAACCCTTTCAGAGAATTAGAAATCGTCAAATCTACAATTCAAATTCCAAGAGATGCGATTAACAGAAGAATATCATTTACCCACCAAGACCTATCAACAACAGAATGACATCAGCGTCTCATGTTCGTGGAGGTAAGGCTGATAATGGATATCAACAACAATCTAAGACCCGTAATAATATGTATAAGAAATTCAAAGGGCTCAGTCGTATACGACAAGAAAATCACACCTCGGACAAAAGTATTGCACTATTACCCTGAATAAACGGAATCTAATAAAGAAAACATCATTGGTAATGAGGATGAATATCAAGCACTCATCGAGATTCAAAAATTATTATGCGGAAAAATAATAGTGGGATATGAAATCATAGATAAATTAAAAGCCCTAACCTCGGATCTGGACAATGTGATGGGGGTAAGAGAAATGGCAAATGATGCATTCTTGACATCATTTGTAAAGAATGTAGCTCCCCACAAAATCAAGCTATCAAATCTGGCCTACCAGGTTATCAAACGCTACAATTTAAATGCACACTATTTTAATGTATTTGCACACTATAAATGCTAACTATAAATAATAAATGCTAACTATAAATAATAAATGCTAACTATAAATAATAAATGCTAACTATAAATAATAAATGCTAACTATAAATAATAAATGCTAACTATAAATAATAAATGCTAACTATAAATAATAAATGCTAACTATAAATAATAAATGCTAACTATAAATAATAAATGCTAACTATAAAAAATAAATGCTAACTATAAATAATAAATGCTAACTATAAATAATAAATGCTAACTATAAATAATAAATGCTAACTATAAATAATAAATGCTAACTATAAATAATAAATGCTAACTATAAAAAATAAATGCTAACTATAAATAATAAATGCTAACTATAAATAATAAATGCTAACTATAAATAATAAATGCTAACTATAAATAATAAATGCTAACTATAAATAATAAATGCTAACTATAAATAATAAATGCTAACTATAAAACTTGAAACTCGAAGGAAAATAAAATGCAAAGACTGGAAAAGAGCAAATGCATTTGCAAGTTCAAATGAAGCTGAGGATTTTGTAAAAAACGAAAAAGTGTGGTCTTGTTTTCGGACAAATAAAACTGAAGAGGGGAAAAAGAGGTTTTTCCGCTGTAATTGTGTTAAATTTCGTGGGGAACAATGTTCAGCCTCAGTTTACTTGTGGTACGAGTCCAGCACTAGTGATGTTGTTCTATACAGATCAGGACATGCACATGATTGTGACAACATCAAAACAAGAACAACAATGACAGATACCGTCAAAGCTGAAATTGACTTGGAACTTTGGACTAGCTCATACCAGTGGGCAAAGTTGAAGAAAACCATTTCTCCAGAATCAACAGAGAGTGGTGTTGTTTACAAAATTGCTGCAAAAGATTTGACAGAAACCTACGATGGAATTGACAACTGGGAAACGTTTGATGAGTTTAAAATTAATGCATTTCTTTCATGGACTACTATTTTACCAAAAGATCAAAATTAACGGATTAACGGAGACTGTAACTGCCCTTCTTTTTTTTAAAAAATGCTTTGCAAACACATTGTTGGATTAGCTATTCGACTAAAGCTTGTAGCCCCTCCAACCGAAGCGAAAAATGTTCCAATTGGAACCAAAAGAAAGAGAGGTCGCCCTGCAAAAGCAAGAGAGGTCGCCCTGCAAAAGCAAGAAAAGCATTGCTGTTGCAGTAGAACTAAAAATTTATTATATCTAGTGCAAATAAAATGCAGCCATCATACAAAACATTTTGTTAAACCATTGTTTAAATGTCTATAAATTGTTGTATTTAAGCATTCACAATAAATTGTAATCTCTATGCTTTTTTATTCATTGAAATATATCTGAAATTTTTATTTTATAATGTATAAATATTTTTGAAAATAGTGTGCAAATATTTATTTTTTAGTTTGCAGAACATAGTTAGCAAATATCGATTTTATAGTGTGCAAAAATCATTTTTTTAGTTTGCAAAATATAGTTAGCAAATAAGTATTTAATAGTGTGCAAAAATCATTTTTTTAGTTTTCAAAAAATAGTTAGCAAAAATCAATTTTATAGTGTGCAAAAATTATTTTTTAGTTTGCAAAAATAGTTAGCAAATGTTAATTTTTTAGTGTGCAAAATGGGATTATTTAGTTTGCATTTAATTAGGAGCCGTTATCAAACACCACAAAAAGTGGTACAAAGACAAGGCAATAAACGAAATATTGAAAAGACCTTAACCCTTCTCAGCAAGACACACAACAGCGATTCTGAAGGTCATTTATGACATAGTCGAAACACAGTGGAAAGAAGTAGTAAAATGGAATGTAGCATCAGAATATTCACTGTCAGGAAATACAGCAGCAGAAGATCCACAATCAACAGAAACAAGAGAAGATGATCTGTTTATGGAAGAGGAGGACATATATATCGAACCCTCACAATTTGAACTAAAATGTCGCAGAGATGGAACTCGAAGAACTTTCGAAAATGAGTTTGAAGATAGCGACGATGACCTAATATTCATCTCAGAAGAAAGAAGACAGGGACCTGTGCAAACAGTTAAACTCGAACCACGGGAACCACAAAGTCAATCAATGATAACAGAATGCGATTTAGATTCAGACGAGGAGTTCTTCTCACTAGAAGAACAAAACAGTGAAGAAGAAGAAGATACAATGAGTGTTGATGAATCGGAAGAAGAACTGGGGCCTGAACCAGATATAAACATAGAAGAGCCTCATTTTATAATAGAAAAAGAAAAGCAGCAGATCACAGAAAAGGAATTGACTCGTCATTTCGGGAGACGAATAAACGAGGGCGATATCCTAAATATAGCATTGGACAAAGGATTCAATTGAACAAAATGCTCATTCAGGATTGCGAGATAGAAATAGTAAAAAGTATTAGAGATAATGCGGACATTATCTTAACGGCCCAGGGAGGAATGCTGGATGATGAAGGTAGGCACATCACCACATTTAACCTCAACAGGTATTATAGGACAGGGCCCAAGAGATACAGAATCAATGTATACGCCGAAGAGCGTAGATAAATAAACAATCCTATTTCCCAACAGACAACAACCCAATTCCATGCAACCAAATTCAATCCAGAAACAATCCAATCAATTCAAGTTAATTCAATAAAACATTATTTAACAATTTGTGTAAATATCATTGATCAAACATTATCCTCGAACTAGCTGACAATCTGTACATATTTTATCCTTTATTATTATTCTGATTAATTTCTGTCTGATTATTTATGTATAATACTGTCTGATTAATGATGTATATTTTATCAGGTGTATATATTTAATAGACTGAGTATTTTATTAGTTAACCTTTTAATAAATGATTACAATATAATTTTATACAAGGGAAAATATTTTAATAATTTTTAATTTAATATTTTAAATTAATAACAATAAATTTTAATTAAAGGTAAAATTTCTTTAATAAATAAACAGCTAAAAAATTTTAGTAAGAATAATTCAAGTATTCTTGAATTAACTGAAAATAAAAATAAAATAATATTTCTTTAGGTAAAAAAATATAATTTGTTCTTAAGATCATACTTGAACTTATATAAAATAAATAACCGATATTTTCAAGTGTTTTTAAAATAAATATGATTTATTTTTTAACCAATTAAAATGAATATAATTTATTTTGCAGTATTAGATACTTCAAAAATTTAATATGAATACCCTAACTATTTTCAGTGTAATTCGACCAAAAATTAGCGCTCTAGTAATTTCAAAGGGTAATCCTGCGAAATATTAAATACCCGAGACAGAACAGAAAAAGTCTCACAGGTTTCTTAAATAAACTACAGTAAAATCTACATACGCACGCACGATACAACATATAACAAAAACACATATTGCAAGCATTTCAGAAGATTCGAAGGTATTCGATAAAAGTATAATTCAGATATTTTGCACGAAATTGATAGTGTTATTACGATTGTTTAATTTGCGTAATTTTTAGTTTTAATAAATATTTATCTATCGACTTATTTTATATATCGATCAAAACTGTAAATCGTACCGGAATATATATAACTCTTATTAGGACATATATAAAATTTTAGGATAAAATATAATTTCGAAATAATTATAAGTACGAATTATAAATGTAGAAATAAATTAGAATTAGTCATAATTAATATTTAACTATAAAAATTTTGCTAAAATCATAAATTATAGATCGAAAATAACTATACTTATTATTATTATTATTATTATAATAATAATAATTATTATTATTATTATTATTATTATTATTATTATTATTATTATTATTATTATTATTATTATTATTATTATTATTATTATTATTATTATTATTATAATTATTATTAATATCATTGTTATTACTATTATTATTATGATTATTATCATTATTACTATTATTATTATTATCATAATCATGATCACCATTATTATTATGACTAACATTATTAGTAGTATCATCATTAGTAGTATCATCATATTAGTAGTATCACCAGTTAAGTTGAGTGTTCCCGAATATCGAGACCTCAACACATTTGTAGCCACTAGAGATTCAGAAGACGTAAAATTTGAATCAGCGGTATCAGTAACTGTGAAAAATGAAGAATTTGAAAGACTGAAATCCGAACTGACTTCTTTTAATTTTTCCAAACTGACGAAATAACCGGTTCGAACGACACTATCATCAACAGGAAATTTTGCTGGATCCAGAACATTAATATCCAGAACAAAATCATGACGACCAACGAGAATTGGTCTAACTAATACTGAATCAAAGACTTGATCTAAATTTGCATTATAAGCAATACTGACATAAATTAACTTCCATTCCACATCTTCTTCCAAGCTTTCAAGACACTCGAACGTTATTTTAAATTTGAATTTGGAAGAGAATTTGGCTAGATTTTTCAGAACTTCAAACTTGACGATACCTATTTTAACCATTGTTTTTAATTCAAAAATGAATATTTATTAAAATGAATATTTTTTATTTATTTAATTTTCTTTTTAACAAATTTTAATTTAATTAAAAATTCCTTTTCATAAAAAAATGTTTTTCACAAAATACACAAATATAAGTTTTCGAACATAATATATAACTAATATAAATTTTTCAGGTTGCATAACCTCCAAAACAAATTTAATCATTCAATGGGATATAGTCTGTTAAATTGTATAGAAATATTTATTTTAAATTTCGAGTGATTTAGAACAAAAATTTAATTTTTTTTAATTATAACTGGTTTTATCAATAGATTTTATAAATTATTTAGGGTTAATGACAAAATTAATTTATGATGTTATATAGGGAACTATTTGTAATAATAGGAATAAAGATAAAAGTAAAATCTTATTAGTTTGATATTAAGAGGGAAATATATAATTTTTTACAAGTACTTATCGTTAAAATACCAATATTTAAATATTGATAGATATTTCAGGGAAATTTGATGCTTTTTAAATGATTTTAGTGAAGAATTCACTTGCATATACAAATATAGTACAATATTGTCATTTAAATGAATTTACTGGTTTATTCGATGTTAGAGTACTTATATTTTACTTTTAGTGTAGATTGACGACTTTGATAATTTGTTGATGTTAGCTAGTGAGGATACATTGTTGGTATCTAGTTGTTTGTTGGTTTTTGGTTACTAGTTATTAACTAGTTGTTAGTATCTAGTTAATGGGTAGGTGGGGGTTGAATGTGATCAATACTCTTATGACAAAAAATCCTGTCGTATAAAATCAGACTATATATAATAAAATGAATTAACAATGACTATTTATTGAATAAGAGTAGGTAGTTAGTAGCTCTCTAGAACAATAGGTTAGGTTATTTAGGTGGATCTCCTTGGTCCTGGGGTTTTCAATAGAAAAAGGTTTCCCTCAATTTAATCATGATCAAGTTCTTCCAAATTCATTCCGAATGTTAATTATTGGAGAGTCTAATTGTGGAAAACCATTTTTATTATTGAAAATGATTCTAACCTCTGGTTTTATTGACTATGAAAATTTAATAGTTTTTAGTAAAACCATTAACCAACCAGAAATGCAAATAATTTTTCATGGATTTAATTTAGGAATGACAAAACAAGATATTGTGATGGGAAAAATTTAGATGGAAAATAAAATGTTCCAATAGTTGATGTTGAAACATATGTGAATATAACAAAAAATGATTATTATAAAAAAATTTGTTTAATTAATTATAAAACCTGAATTATTGGATTATGAAGAAGATGAACCCGACAAAATGGTGAAACACTAAAGTAAGTTATGTGTTATAGAGATTTAGAGATTTCTTAAATGAATTAGCTGATTGTGGGTGTCCTTCAACACGAATGTTTACTTATCAGACTAAAATTATGTAAACTTTCTTTCAGCGGATGTCAAGCAAAATGGGAAAAACCGATGTTTTAGCAATTCTCCAGCAATTGTAAAGTACTCGTCATACCTGAAGTTCAAAGAATATGAAAGATTATTATTAATGTAATGTCGAATATTAATGTAAGACTTAATTCCTTATTGTTAATATAGTATTTTTTACGGTGGGAATTGATAAGAATTGATATTGAAAAATTATACCATAAATAATGGTTGCCCAATAGTCAGGTAGAATTTAATTTATCAAGCATGTGACGATAAAATGTTAGATAACATAAGTTAATTGCTTTTAAATCAATACAAATTTTAGCAATGAGAGTTGACGTCGCATCAGAAACTAAACAAAGAAATACGTCCAATTTGCAAGATGTATTCCATGAAATCATGATCAAATGGCCCGATGGGGATAATAAGTCAACTTTAGCGTCAAAATAAGTTTTTAAAATATATTTTAATTTTAAAATACCGCAAGGTAATATATTTTGGTCCTACCCCTTCATTGATTTAAGTTGGTCAGAATTTAATAATAATTTTAATAATAATAATTATTATAATATGCTCTTTGAGACATGTTGAGTGTGAGTAGTACTCTTACGACCAATACCCTTAGGAGCAGTACCCTTAGAGGGAAGGAATATCTTGTTGGATAAACTCAGACTATATATGATAATAATATTCCCGCGCGTAATAATAATTTGAACTTGTATTTGAAAATAATTTACGACATGTTGAATGTGAGTAGTACCTTTGTGAGCAGTACCCTTAGGGGGACAGAATATCTTGTCGGATAAACTCGGTGTATATAATATAATAATGTAAAGTATGTGCAATAATTATATCTTTGGTATTTAACTCAACTTTAGCGTCAAAATGTGTTTTTAAAATATATATAAATTTTAAAATACCGCAATGTAATATATTTAATAATTATGATGAGTCATATGTCTTTGTTTCTTAAAATGTCTTTGTTACATAATATGTCTTTGTTTAAATGATGACTCATATGTCTTTGTTACATAATATGCATTTGTTGCGTAACACGACTTGGTTTGAATAATGAGACATATGTCTTTGTTATGCAATATGCCTTTGTTACGCAATAGGTCTTTGCTAAGTAATGTGTCTTTGTTTAAATGATGAGGCATATGTCTTTATTACGCAAAATTACTTTGTTATGTAATATTTATTTGTTTAAATAATGAGTCACATGGCCTCGTTATTTATCAGTCATTTATTACATAACATACCATTGTTACATAACAGTTACGTAATAGTTATTATGTAATTTCAAAAATACCCCCTGAGAGTAGTGGACGGGAGTATGACATAATTGATTATGTAATAGTTCTTTATTCCCGGGTCCACATGAGTAGAGAGATGTGAGCCCGCGAAACCATGAGCCCGCGGGGACAAAGACATTTTTTTTTCAAGGTAAAAATTTTTTTTTAAAAATTATGAGACCGCGGGGACAAAGACAATTTTTTCAAATTTTAGAATTTTTTCAAATCGTTAGAGTTCCCGCCCACGAAAATTCATCCACGATGGCTCATTTTGAAGCTCATTGCAATACCTTTCGAATGAGGTTTAGACATCCTTATTATTATTGTTATTCGTAAAGATATTATTATTTTTTCAAAATATTAATTTTTCAAGGTCATCCTCAAGGTCTTATGACTCATTCAAGGTCATTATCAAGGTCGTAAGACTCATTCAAGGTCATTCTCAAGGTCGTATGACTCATTCAAGGTCGTTTTTTTTCAAGGTCAATTTTTTTTAAGGTCAAATTTTAAAATTTAAATTTACAGAGTTCCAACCAACGAAAATTCATCATTTTGAAGCTCATTGCAATGTTATTATTATTATTATTGTTGGATACCCGGGGAGGAAGAAAATTAACCTAACATACAACCGTCCCTGTCTGCTCAGTGTGTGATTCCCGGAATACCCAAGATGACCTTAGCTGATTTCCCTCATGTATGCCCGTGGCGATGTCACACGTTGGTTCTGCGCACATGGGTCGGAATTCGCTAACAGGTGAGCCCCTACCTTAGGACTACTCTTAGCAAACTCGCGGTTCGGGTTCAAAGGTGCCATAAAAGGAATTACCCACATTCAGACATACAATTTGGTACGACCCTGGTCCAAGGGGACGACCTTACTAGGACATTTCAACGTTCAGCGATCATCCGTCCGATACTTACTACAAGACAGTCACAAACCAATAGACTAAACACAGATAAGAGTTATATTATAATTAACTAGGCAAATGATACTTTCAAGCGAGATACATACAAGGTATTAAAATAGAACACAGATAAAATATTTGGAATTCTCAATGGGTCGACGAAACGAATAATAGTTTATTAGGTCACGAGTTATGGGAAGACTTCTCCCTCGGCCAACATCTCGTCGATGTCTACTGGTAGTCGACGATCTTCGAGAAACTTTACTCCGCCTGCCGGAACGACTCGAAATACTTCCTTTGTTGGTACCGAGTGTGTAGCCGTGATCTCCTTGATAGTGGACTGAGCGACCGATAATGATGCTTCTAAGGCGGCGATGGCGTTTCGGCGCTTTTGGTTTTTCTCGGATCGCGTAGGCCATATATGCTTCCGAATCGACGATGTAGCTTCAATTGGGGGTTGAATATTCTGAGGAAGGAGGGTTGCAGCTGGTATATGGCCCGACGGACCACTCGTTGTTGGCATAGAGCCCGAAAGAATTGGCTCGAGAAGAGGCGGCAATTGAGGCCCGTGCCCCTGACAGTTAGTTGAAGATGTTGATGCTCCATACGCCTGGTGATGGACAGGGAAGACGTTGGTTCCGTCCTGAATTGGGTACTCCCGAACACGCTTTGCGACTTCAGCGTTGGTGTACACTTTATGTAGTGCCTCTGATTGGGCTTTGATGGTTAGCCGCTGGCATCTACTTTCTTCGAGGAGGCTGTCACGGCAGTGCTCCAAACGTAATACTTTGGTACGCTCCTCTTTCATCTGTGGCGGGGAGAACCACGTGCCTTCGTACAGGTCGATGCGTTTCTTTAAGGCCCCGATATAAATGTGCAGCTTCCGAATATCTTCGGTCTTGTCTGAGCATGAAAAACAAGGACGAAGATCTTTGCTGGAACTGGTAGGTGCTGTCATCTAGAATTCGAAAAGAAAATCCCTATTAGAACCAGTGGCAATCATTTATATATCCTTAACAGATCAGATAGTTTTTACCTACTTTTGTCAACCGCTTTCTACCCTAACCCTCAGAAGATTTTAGCCCTTCACGGACATCCAAAAATCACCCTCAAGCAACCCACATTCATTCAACTCAATTCATACACCGCATTCATCCGTCAATCATCCGTTGAAATTTAACCGCCTATTAGAACTGGTCTGTGCAAATCGCAAATATCCGCTTATTAAATTCGGAAAAATTTAGTCTTCTCATCCTTCTGCCCTGCGGTCATAGTCATGACGAAAACTTAGCCCGGTAGCTAATTTAATACAATAAAAACCAGGAAAACCCTTTTCCCACTTATTCGGTGCTAGCTGGATCAAGAAGGGAACGGGAGAGGTTTGATCGAAAAATGAGGCAACTTACCACGTTGTTATTTAAATCTATAAAACTTTGAATGTCATACGTAGGAAAATTCGTGTATTTCTATAGACGGGATTCTGCCAGTAGCCGAGCTTATGTAAGCTCATGGGCGATAAATCAACGATCCGACTGTCAATGATCCAAAACTTTTCGCTTTAAAGTGTCGCAAATTGTGCTCGTAAATTATGTAAGTCACGAAAATTGTCTTTATCCGAACATGATGAGTGAGAAAAAAAATATTATTATTATTTTGTTTTATTGAAACATGGTATCAAAAATGTGCATTCCTCGAGGGTATATGACGCTAGCTATTTGTCGCATAAAACAGGGAATTAGGTATATCTAAAGCCACTCGTTTATTAGTGTATGATTAATGACTCATTTATTCGACTCGAATTGTACTTTGTAGAAATTTTTCAGTTATAGTGCTTGCGAAATCCTGGTCGCCGTCCTTATCTGTGTGTACTAATATGATTTCCTTGTATTGCATAATCCCTCACTGTTCAGCCAATCGACAGATGGAATATTAGTAATACGACCTGTTTTAACGAGAGATTTCTAATCGCCTAAACCCAAATGAGATATTGACTTTGTTTATTTATTCATCTCCGGGAAATTTATATTGGCGTTCGAGTGCTACAGGGTTGGAATCCATCGTTAGTATGTAGTAGTATCCTTATCTGAGCCCAGATGTAGACAAATCGGGGATTCAGGTGTGTGTGATTTCTATTAGACAGTGACAGCTGTTTATCTATAGATTGCCGGAAATTTTTGGGACTATGTGAACCTGAAGAGAATATCGTCGACGTCGAGGTGCAGCAGCTTCATCGCTATTTCGGGTAAATATTTATGTCAATTATTGGCAATTTTGATGTTCTGTTTAGATTGAAATTCTTATCAGAGATAGCCTTAAATCAACAAATCGATTTCGAAGTCAGGTTTTAGACGTTCAGAAAGATAAATATATGGGTTCAGACGCTAACATACCCGAAATCTTACGCTTTTCGCGATAAAATCTGAAACATTACGTTTTTCTATAGAAAATTTTGGAAGATACGCGCAGATGTTGGAAATTGATGATATTCCTGAAAATACTCTTTAGCTCGGTATGAAAACCGCTCCAATCTGTGCTTCCTATCAAAAAATGGTGAAATTAAATGCTCTCTCTGGGCGATGTACTAAGTATACTCTTCAAGGAATTTATTTAACTCGATGCTGTCTTCGAAGTTACTGAAAATTTATAAGCTGGCAATGGAATTTATCAAGAAAAGAAATCTGCCGATCGCACTCAATGAACCAACGCTGTTATATTCGACTCCTGTCAACTCATCTCGGAGTTTCTCCACCCCTCATGACACACCCAAGAGTCACAAGCATCGCTGCCCACCACTCTTGCACCGTCATGAGGGACAAATCGATTCAATCTACCCCAACTCAATAAAAGCAACATAAAAATATCATAACTAAATAAATGAAAAATTACCCGGCGACCATGTCATCTAGGTTCGAGTATGATGCCGCTCGTGCTATGCGATCATTATCATTCACATTTCAATTATTGTATCAAACGCAATTTCATCAATTTCCATCATGGTTCTATACTTCCGATCCTGCGACACTCTTGGCCTTCTTCATATCTTTGCAATTCCTCGATGTCATTCAATTATCATTGGTATAATTTCAGTTCGTCAGCATCATCCCGAAGCTCCCAGATGGCACCATCGCCAGTACCATGAAGAAGAAGCTTTTTCCGATTAATAAAATTTATTAGTTCCAGATGTCTTATTTACTAAAAACTTTTCAAAATAAATATACTAATAAATATTAAACATAACCATAATAAATTTCAAACCGTACTGTAATTTCTTGTAGGTGAAGAAACTAGATCGAATGTTTGCGAAAATGATTTTCGAAATAAATTGATTCTCTTAGGTCAATCTCTAGTATTGCTAGTCGTAGTGACTGTCCGGTTGAAGTTGCTGTCGGTATTTCTTCGGTAATGAGTCGTATGAATTTTGTTCAAGTCGTCTAAAACTGTAGGATATTTGTTAAAGTCGTGATTGTTAAAATTGAATTTTACCTGTAGGATTTTTGTTAAAGTCGTGATCGACTGATTTTATGTGTTCCTTATATATTAATTTTCGTCCAATCAGGACGCAGTTGGGGTGTATTTTTATTATTTAATGTTATTTTGTAGTTTTATTGTTTTTTAAATAAAATTTATTTGTTCTATTTTATTTTTATTCTTATTTTATTATTCTCTTAATGTTGGTTATTTTTCCTTATTTTCTTATGGATTTTTTGTTGTTTCTTTTTAATGTAATTTTTTGTTTTAATTTACCTTATAAATTTTTCTAAGGGGTTGTTTTATTTTTTATATCCTGTTCCTTTAATTTTTATTTATTTCTTTAAATTTTGTTGCGTTATTTTTCTTTTATTGGTTATCTGCAACCGATATCTTATTT
>CAUHTR010004197.1:0-38919 GCA_959609185.1 Schmidtea polychroa | reverse complement strand
AGAAGGTGTTTGAGAATTGAAATTTTTTAATGAAATTTTTTATGAAATAATTTTTTAAGTAATTTTAGATGGAAATTTTTATGAAATATTTTTCAATGAAAAATTTTAAATGAAAACTTTTATGAAAATATTTTTCAATGACAATTTTAGAAAAATTTTTTGAAATAATTTTAGATTGAAATTATGTAAATTAAGGGATACATTTTAAATTAAAGTAATCAATGGTCTATATTTTAAACTTCTATATTCGTGTAAACAATGACTAAATTAAGTAAATAAAGGTTAAATTAAAGCTAAATTATGATTATAATTATAATTAGATTTAAAGAATAATTACCTTTTCATTTAACATTTCAGTGTTAATTTTTACCATTTTAGAATAATATTTTTTATCAAAGTTCTTATCTTGATTTATTTAATTTTAATTGAATGTAATGACAAAATAGAGCGTGTTGTCTTCAATTTTAATGAATTAATTTGAAAGATTATTTAGATAAATTTTGGTGTTTAAGGTATTCATTAGTAATTATTTTTTTGAGTTGATAGTTTTTGTGAATTTTTATCATTTTCGTGAATTTCATGTGGATAGAATGAATATTTAAAAATTTTAAATTAGTTCTAAGATAAATTTAATTAATTTCTTGATAATTGGATGCATTTTAATTGATTGGTTTTTTTTTAAATAAAAATTATTTTTAATGACAGTCAGGTTAATAATCATGTCATAGGATATAACTTTGTAATAATATTTTTTTTCAATTATTTTCTAAGAATTTCATGTTGATTTATTAAAAAATTTAAAGCTTTAATGATGATTTTAATTGAATTTCTTGATAATTTGTTAAATTTTAAATAAAAATTAATTTTTTTTTAATGACTGTTATGTTAATAATTAAGTAATTGGTTTAATTTTAGATGACTTTGTAATGCATTTGACTAAATAATTTTTTTCAATAATTTTCTAAGAATATTTACACATTGATGAACTTAAAGAAACATAAGCTAAGAAACCAGTTAACCTTATCAATAACTTTAAATTTACTTGATAATTTACAGAAATAATATACAAAATTTAATTTACAGAAATAATTTACAAAATAATATACAGAAATTTATGATTAAGTTTGCTTTTATGAACAATCAATATATATCATCTCTAGTTAGGTATTTGATAGGTGAAATATTTGTAGTAAATAATAAGTTTATTATGTCTTTGTTACATAACTCGACTTTAACGTCAAAATGTGTTTTTAAAATAAATTTTAATTTTAAAATACCGCAACGTAATATATTTTTTCCCTACCCTTCCTTGATTTTGATTGGTTAGAATTTGTTCCTATAAACAATAATAATCTATAAACAATAATAATCTATAAACAATAATCAATCATTATTCACATTTAACAAATAATTAACCTTTAAAAATGAATTCTTTAATAGAAAACGTTATGAATGTTCGAGAAAAAATTCAGGAATTTGGTAAATTTTAATTTATTTATTAATTAATTTATTAATTAATTTATTAATTAATTTATTAATTAATTTAGATAATATTAATGAAGACAATTTAAAATCGAAGATTAAAGGAAATTTGAAAAGAAAAAGTAAACATAATTTTTAATTTATTGATTTAATTAATTAATAATTTAGGTAATACGAATAAAGAGAAAAATTATGTCAATGTGTCAATAAATCGAAATGAAAATTTACAATGTAAGTATTGATTACTTTTTTATATAATTTAAAGGAAATTTATTATAATTTTTTATTTAATTAAATGTTAATATTTTTAATTTAGTAAATTTTTATATTTTAGTAAATAAAATTTGTAAATTTTTGCGTAAACATTTATTAAAATATTTCATTTAAATTATATATATATATATTTTTTTTTTATTAAATTTTTATTTTATAGGTATACTTTATCCAAATTATTGTTCATCGAAAGAACATGATAATAATTGCCATTCTATAATGGAGAATTATTACACGAAAAAATATTATAATAAAACATATTTTATATGTCCTGTATGTAAGACTAGTGACCCTGTAACATATAGCGTTTTTTATAATAAACATAAAAATCATTTAGATAGGTTTAATTTTAAAAAAGATAGTGTTTTTAAAAGACCCTCAAATATAGAAAAAAATAATACAAATAAAAAAATTAAATTAGATACTTCTTCTTTTGAATCCCAGGTCGGATTAGTTGTTGAATCCCAGGCTGGATTAGAGGTTGAATCCAATGATGGATTGGTTGTTGTATCCCAGGACGGATTGTCTTTTGTTGAATCCCAGGTCGGATTGCCTTTTGTTGAATCCCAGGTCGGATTGCCTTTTGTTGAATCCCAGGTCGGATTGTCTTTTGTTGAATCCCAGGACGGATTGCCTTTTGTTGAATCCCAGGTCGGATTGGTTGTTGAATCCAATGATGGATTATTCACTTCCTTTGATTCTTGGGATGGATTAAATATAATACAAATAGGGGGTAATGTACCCATAATACAAAAAGATCTAAGGGGTACACATCAAATTTTAAGTTTAAATACTAGCGACTTAAATATAAAGGAAATAATATTTCTAGAACAATTAATTATAAAATTGAGAGATATTATTAACGAATTAGGCTCCGTCAAAATTCAATTCGGAATAACTATCGAATTTGAAAAAGACGGGGAAATAAAGGTTAATAATATCTCCAATTACGCAAAACCTTTAACTTCAATATTTTTTGATGAAGGTATTAGGGAACTAAATGAGAAAATAACTAATATTACAGAGTTAGGAAGTAGCTGGATCATAAAAAAAATAACAGAAATCCACTTCACTATAACAAAAATAAGTAGGTTAAGTAGATTAAGTGGTAAGAGTTTCATTGAACTACCTACTTGTCTAAAAAATAAATATTGTTTAATTAATATAAAAAACACCGATGATTCATGTTTTTTATATAGCATTTTAGCTATTTTAAAATATGATGAGGTTGTTAGACAATATAGAAATAGGACATCCAGTTATAATTTATCAGACTTAATATATAATCCATTAGATTTACCCATGAAATTAAAAGACATTAGAAAATTTGAGGTCAAAAATCCCGGCTTAATAATTAATGTTTTTTCTTATGACAATAGCAAACAATTAACAGATAATTACGTTTTAAAACATCCACATTTAGACATTATACATCGTTCCAAAGTTTTAAATGGAACTGTAATTAATTTACTACTATTAAATAAAGGAAACAATTTCCATTACGTTGCTATAAGTAATTTAAATAGGTTATTGAATTGCCACATAAACACTATTTGTCCTACACGCATACGTTCATTATGGTGTCATCGGTGTTTGAATGGGTTTAATAATAGAAACGCACTGGAAAAACATGAAATATTATGTAAACGTAATCAATTAGGAACAACTCTTTACACTTTCCCTCAAAATAAATTATTGCAGTTTACTGACTGGTCGAAAACAGTAACTCCTCCTTTTGTAGTTTATGCCGATTTTGAGGCTAGTTTACCTTGTGATAATCTTCATTTCCAACGACACATGCCAATATCTGCTGGTCTTTTACTTGTAAATAACTTTGACGGATCTAAATCTTATCAACAGTTCATAGGTTTAGATTGCGTCGAGAGTTTTTTAAGTGCTATAGAGGATATAGCATTAAATAAGGTTCTTCCTTTTTATTATAAAATGGGTAGGAAACCTATGATTAAATTAACGAAAATTGAACAACATCAATTTCTTAGTGCTTCCGTTTGCTATCTTTGTTTGAAATCTATCGTCGATCCTGTTAGAGATCACGATCATTTTACGGGGAAATACTTGGGTGCAGCTTGTAGCACTTGTAACATAAATAGGAAAATAAATAAAATTTTGCCTATCGTATTTCACAACTTGAAGGGATACGATATGCATCATATACTTAAATACGGATTAAATAAATTTAAAAATTGGACTTTAGGTTGCATCCCAATAACGACTGAAAAATTTATTTCTTTGATTGCTCATTTAGGCAAAATTAGCTTAAGATTCATTGATTCTTATCAATTTGTCAATGATTCTTTAGCTAAAGCAGTCAAAACTTTGAATTCTTTGCCTTTTACTAATTCTGCTTTTTCTGGTACTATAGTTTCTGAAAAAGGAATCTTCCCTTATAATTTCGCCACTTCTTTAGATATTCTCCAAACTACTTATGAATTACCACCAATCTGGGAGGGTGTCACTGAGCTTGAGTATGAAAAAGCTCAGGAGATTTGGGTAGAAACTAATTGCGTAACTTTATTAGATTATATGATGATCTACCTAAAACTTGATTGTTTTCTTTTGGCTGATTTCTTTCATCAGTTTCGGTTGAAATCCATTGCTCACAATAGATTGGAACCATTGAATTATTTCGGAATTCCAGGTATGTCTTGGTCTTCTGCATTAATGTCTCTAAATGAACCAATTGAGCTCATAACTGAAAACGAAATGTTTAGCTTTTATGAGGGTGGAATAAGAGGCGGTCTTACTTTTGTGAATAAGCATTACGTAAAAACCGACGAGAACACCGAGTTACTTTATATAGATATTAATAATCTTTATGGTTGGGCTTTAAGTCAATCATTACCTTGTGGCGAATTTAGTTGGGTTCTTGATGGATTTGATTTAATAATAGATGAATGTAGGAATTTAAATCTTGAATCTTTGTCTTATGGATACACTCTTGAAGTTGATCTTGTAATTCCATCTGAGCTTCATGATAAGTTGGACGATTTCCCTGTAGCTGCTGAAAAAATGAAACCTGCTGGGTCTAAGGTTGAAAAATTATTATTAACTCATCTTCCAAAATCTAATTATGTGATTCATTGGAGATTATTAAAATTATATTTGGAACTTGGTGTTAAAGTAACACGTGTAAATAGGGGTGTAAGATTTAAGCAATCTCCAATTTTTAAAAAATATATAGATACCAATACTGAATTACGGTCAAAAAGCATAAATAACTTAGATAAAAATTATTATAAATTACTAAATAACAGTTTATACGGCAAAACAGTTGAAAATTTAAAGAGAAGAATGAATCTTCGTCTTTGTACAACTGCCGGTAAACTTGTTAAATATTCTTCGAAGCCAACTTTTAAAAAATCTATTAAAATAGACGATAATTTAATCGCGGCATTATTGAATTCAGATTCTATATGTTTAGATAGACCAAGTTACATTGGTCAATCAGTACTTGATCTATCTAAACTTAGAATGTATGAATTACAATATAAGGATCTGGAATCATTTCGCAATGAGTTTAATTGTAAAATTAATATCGTTGCAGGTGATACAGATTCTTTTTTCCTTGAATTCATTAACTGTAAACTTGAGGTTCTTTTACCTGCAATGATTCGAGATAATTTATTGGATACTTCCAATTACAATAGTTGTCATTCCTTATATAGTAAGAACCTTGATTCAGTCATTGGAAAGTTCAAAGACGAGAATAAAGGTCTTAAATATAAGGAATGGGTTTTTCTTAGACCTAAATGTTATAGCTTGTTGGGTGATGAGGAAACAAAAAAGGCTAAAGGTGTAACATTGAAAGGTAGTGACATAAAACATCAGTCATACCTGGATTGTTATAACACTAACCAGATTTTTTCGGTTCCTCAGACTAAAATAACAAGCAAAAATCATCAAATTTTTACAATTAAAAACACAAAAATAGCACTAACAAACAAAGACGACAAAAGGGTTTGGGTGGGGAAAAATACTAGTCTTGATATGGGCATGTAAGATTAAGTGAATTAAATATTGGAGAAAATGTTGCAGAAATTGTTGCAGAAAATGTTTCAGAAAATGTTGGAGAAAATGATGGAGAAGATGAGGAAGAATTAAATGAAGATTTTGGAGAAGATGAGGAAGAATTAAATGAAGATTTTGGAGAAGATGACATCGATATCGATGACGTTATTTTGTCCGATGAGGACTAATTTTATTGAATAAATTTTATATCTTTACATTTGTTATTTGGTAAATTTTTATGTGTATAGTTCATTTTTATGTGTTTAGTTAATGTTTATATGTTTTGTTATGTGTCTAGTTATTTTTATGTGTTTAGTTAATTTTTTATGTGTTGTATAGTATTTGGTTGATATATTATTAATATTATTTTTATTATTATTATTATTATTATTATTATTATTATTATTATTATTATTATTATTATTATTATTATTATTTCATAAAAATTTCCATTAAAAATTATCATTGAAAAATATTTCATTAAAATTTTCATTAAAAAATTTCAATTCTCAAACACCTTCTATTATTTTGTAATTAAATTTAAAAATCTTACTTTAATTTACTTATTACATTACTTATTTAAAAATTATTACTTTAATTTACTTATTTAAAATTTTTTACCATTGATTACTTAATTTTAAAATTTGGACCTTAATTAACTTTAATTTAATTTTTTAGGACCTTAATTTAGTTATTTGTGCCCATTCATTACTTTAATTTAATTTTTAGGACCTTAATTTACTTTATTTTAATTTTTATGAACCATTATTTACTTAATTTTAAAATTTGAACCTTAATTTACTTATTTGAGCCCTTAATTAACTTTAATTTTAAATTTTGAACAATTATTTACTTTAATTTAATATTTTAGAACCTAAATTTACTTTAATTTAAAAATTTGGACCATTATTTACTTTAATTTAATTTTTAGAACCTTAATTTACTTTAATTTTAAAATTTGGACCATAATTTACTTTAATTGAAAAATCTTAGCCCATAATTTACTTATTTAGACCATAATTTACTTTATTTCAAAACAAAATCTGAACCTTGATTTACTTAAATTTTTTAGACCCATCATTTACTTTATTTTTAAATTTTAGACCCATAATTTGCTTTATTTTAAAAATTTATTATGCGTTTTTAATGTAAACCACCTTTTTCTCAGGACCAAGAAGATCCCCTCACTATTGTGTGAAAAATCCATGCTTTTTTATTGAAGACTACCTTTTTCTATTGAAATTCTCAGGACCAAGGAGACCCACCCAAATAATATTTATCCTTGGCTTGTTTATTGAAAAAAAAATTTTGTATTTAAAATCCCAGAAAACATTGGGCATTACGGCAACAATTATGTAATCAAAAAATGTCTACGGAAAAAGTTATGCAATCAAAAGTTTGCAACATTTTTTACCCCCCCCCCCCCCTATTGTTCCCGTAGGCCACTATCTACTTACTCCAATCTGAGCAGATATCACAAGCACTATAATTTGTAATCGCTCAACAGAGATCATACTGATCATATCTTAACGGATTATCGATTTTGTTAATTCTGCTATTAATAACCATTTCTGGTTAACCCTTTCCAGCCCAGTGATTCCAAATGGAATCATTAGTTAAAAACTCAGTTTTTTTCTCTCTACTACCAAAACGGTTGGCAGTAACTAGTGAGAACTATAGTAAGATATGTTTTTAACAGTTGGCAACAGGGGCAACAAAAAAAATGAAGTAAAATATTTTTATGATAAAATAAGTAGTTTTGGTACCTACTTACTGCATATATTTTTTTTTGTTTTGAAAAAATTTGGGCTGGTAAGGGTTAATAGCAATTCAGATCGGAATTATTATCAAGAAAATCATCAGTGAAAAGTTTTGTTGATATTTCTAAGCTTAGCGACTAATTTTGGTAAATTTTTATTTTAGTTTAACTAATTAAACATAAAGGGTTAAAGCGTCAGCACATACTTTGTAGCTGTCTCGCTCGAATTAAATTCAAAGTGTTAACCAGTTCTGGGTTGACACTATCGTGGTTAATATTTGGGTAAACCCTCGTCTTGTCTCTGACACCTATATCGGGCTGTTGGTACATTTAGGGCCAGCTTTGATACTTAGAAGTAATCTTTAGGGCTGTTTGAATAACCGTTATCTGAACTTTAGCGCAGCCAATTGTTTTATTATTTAATAAGCTTTGTAATCTATTTAGTTTTTTAATAAATATTTAAAGCCATATTTGTTATTTATCTGTTTACATAAAATCGCTTACACACTTTCTACAAGTAAAATCTATTGGAGTCAGATTTACTACTGTGTTAGTTCGAGTACCTCATCGAACATAACACACTCATTAAATCCAACCTACTATTTTCCCTTAAAAATTATAAATTTCCATTTTAACTGATCTCTCACAAAATATTTCTACCCCCTTTTAAACATCCAACCAATTATATCACCCTTTAATTCAGTCAATCATCTTATAATCCTTAGAGAACTCTTCAAAAATATAAATTTTCATTAACTGTTATCGCCACCCAACATACATCTATGAAATAATTTAGTACCTAAATTCACGTAGTAAGAGCTCACTAAAAGATCAAAATTCACTAAAATCAATATTTTCTACAAATATTTCATTCATCAAATACCTAACTAGAGATGATATATTGATTGATCATAATACTTCAGCGATTCAGCCAATCATTTTCAAGCAATTATAGCAAACTAAACAACAATTTTCAGTATATCCTACAATAGTCAGAAAAATTCATGCATTTTTAGTGTAGACTGATATTTGTATTGAAAGTCGCAGGACCAAGGAGACCCTTTGCTATAGTCAGAAAAATCCTGGCATTTTGTTCTATATAACCTTTTTTGTATTGAAAAATTTTTTTTGTATTGAAAATCCCTGAAAAAGTAAGCGTAGCTCCCTGCTGTAATTACATAACCAAAAAGCAAAAAAAAAACGAGTTGCCGCAAAATTTTTTATGGCGGGCCCCCGGATGGTCGTGCTGCAAGGAGCTACTGTCAACGATTCTCAGTAAAGGATCGCATTGAACGTAAATATTTTCGCGCCGGAAAAATTAGAAATAAAATAGGTAAAACAAAATTTAAATCTCGAATTGAATACATAGATATATAAGAAATAATAAAAATCAACAAATAAAATGTATTGAGACGCGCTATGTTGTCAATTATATTTCACCATGCAAATAAATCATTTGATTGATATGGTATTAGTTGACTTCGACCAAAAATATTAAATGATTTTAATTTAGCCATCAATAAAACCCTTACTACTTGTCTTTAACACCAGTTTGGTAACGTATAATATAATTTTAACCAATTGGTAACTTGAGCTTGTCTTGTCTAGTGACTTTGATAGCATTTCCGTATCAAAATTTTCATTTTTACTTAAATTCTCAGTTACTGATTGTAAATTCATTAAAAAATTTTAGTTTTTACTTTATTGATATATACAACCAAACATTAGACATTAACAACAAGTATCTTTAGAAAATATCCTTTATATAAAGTAAATCTTTAATTTATAGAAATAATTAAATCTACATGAGATTCGACCAACGCTTCCTAATTACTATAACTGTTTAAAATAAGAAATTTAATAAGTTAATTAACATTTCTTTTAACAAAGTCTTAAATATAATAACAATGAGAATGCTATATTCTAGTCAATAATAATAATAGTATTGCAATATAAAATTTCTGACTAAATAATACAATTTGCATCACTGATTAAAATTTTTCAACATTTAGTATTTGGTGATAGTCAATATTATAATATTAAACTTTAAATAAATTTTATTCTCTGTATTTAGCATTATAAATTCAAATGTGAAACAAAGTTTCTTCAAAGAGAATGCTCGAACAAGGATGAATTTAATAGATTAAAACGCGAAGCATTACAAAAATATATCCAATGTTCTGTATCCGAACTTCAGAAAGTATGTGTTTCTTAAAAAAAATGTCTTACACACCAATGTCTTACAGTTAACTGATTTAAAAAATATGCGATTAAAGGATCTTGAAAACAATATTCTAATTGCATCTGAAAAATTCAAAAATGATAAGGAGAAGGTTATTATTTAAAACTGTATTTAATTTCATAAATGTTTTTTAAGGAATTAAAACTATTTTGCTGAAGAAATTGATTTACACATACGAATTTAGTTTAGATTTTATTTATGTTAGTGTCATATGAACATTATTATAAATTATTAAAAGTGTTTTGGATTTTATTTATTTGTCTTGTTTAAATATATCAATAAAAATTTGTTATTTTTAAAATCTTTACTAAATATGGATGTTCCTATTTATAAGTTAGATTTGCACGATAACTCCTTTAGTTTTGATAAAAACCGTAATAACAAAGATAAAAAATCCTTTCCTAGTCATAATGTGCACAAAGACAGCAGTGATTCAAATTTATTTTCCCAGGAAAGTCTGTTAAATGCATCTAATGATAAAGTAATTTACTTTTTAATTCAATTTATATTATTATGTAATTAAGAATGAAAGTTTCTGGCAAAGTTTGCGCAATTTGTGGCGAAAGAAAGATTGTGAAGAAATTTCTTTAGTCAATGGAAATAACTTTTATCAAAAAATTTCAAAAATAATGTTGAAATTTATCTTATAAATTTATTAAAATGATGTTTAGGACAATTCTTGATGAATTAGAAAATAATGTCAACGATATATTTTCTAAGGCTTGTTTAAATTTCTAAATGGTTAATTTAATTGATTTTAGATTAATAATATAGAATCCATTATTAATATAAACGACAATAAAGTAATTAAAGGTAAATATTTAATTTTATGATAAATTCACCTTATTATTTAAAATGAAAAATAAGTATTGAGTGCCTTAAGATACAACTTAATTTCATTTTTACTAGAAGTCATTCTTAATTTTGTACATTTTCATATTTGAAATTTGTTCTTTAAAAAAATTTAATAAGTTAGTTAAAGATGTTAATAAACACTTTTAAGGATCTAGTAAATGACGCGTTATTAAATTTACAAATGATTTTATCATTCTTTAAAATAAGATATTTAAAAATTTCGATGTTTAAGCATATATTAACAGTCAAATCATTACTAGCGTCATTTCTGCAATTATCAGTACTATTGTTATCATCAGTATAATAATTATTATTAGTATTATTAGCAGTACGATTATTATTATTATTATTACCAGTATTATTGTTATTATTATCATTGTTGTTAATATCGTTATTGTTGGTATTGTTATTAATATTGTAATTATTTTTACTATTGTTATTTTTATCCTTATTATAACCATTATCACCATCACAAGTTTTTAAAGGAGTATGAGTATTAGTATTGTTTGGATTGTTAGTCTCAATATTTATTTAGTACAGTCTCCAAAACGCATATGATATTTTATGAGTTAAAATAACAGGGAAATTGATATAATGTACATCAAAATAGACTCCAACAACTATAGGAAGGGATAATATTTATTTTTGAGTTTTAAAAGGAAAAAGACAACAAAATAACTAAATCTCAAATTATTAATTTATTTCGAGGACGAAATTTTTTTAAAAGGGGAGATATGTTGAGGATACCTAAATGGTAAATAACATAATAAATAAATAAAGTACTTGGGGGAAGATCGCCATGATAAATGTGACGATCTATGGGAACTCAGAAAAGAAAACAGGAAATAAAAGGAATCAAGCATGAAAATAAAAACCAAGGTCAGTACTAATTAATTAGTACAAAAGGAATTTTGAAATCAGGAAAAAAAGGAAAACAACAATATTCTTATCTCGACAGCCTGCTAGCGATAACGTAATTGCTGGGAGAAGGCGGTCAAACAAAAAAGGGAAAATAACTTGACAGCCGTCAGAGATACAAATGGAACAGTCGGGGAAAGCATGAGAAAGAAAGTGGAAAAACACTTGATTATCTTGAGTGCCACAAAAGAAGCAAACTATATAAAGGAAAACTGGTGGATACGAAATCAGAACAAAAATTGAGACAATTTGAGAGATAAAATTATTGGAAAAAATTAGACAACGTCGGCAAAATGTTGTTGGAAAAACAATTGTGAAAAAGAATTGTAAAAAAAATAGTTGTGAAGAATAATGGTTTGGAGAAGATTTGAATAAAAGAATTAATTGAAAAATTACACGAAAAGAAGTTACTTGATTATTTGAATAAACTTGTGAAGAAGGTCAAAGAAAGCAACCAGCTCAAAGTCCAAGTTGATAAACCAATCGGTAATTTGTAATCTTTTAATCCGGTGTTATACACAAGTGCTATTCCTCACCGAGTGTTGTAATAAGCATTGTATAGTCACCAAGCGGAGTGTTGAATTTATTGTCAGTGTAAAGTAAAAGTTATTTGTGATTAGCAATAAAGATTTCTGTTGTCAAGTGTTATTTGTGAATCGGTTAAAGACACACTTGGAGTCAGAGTAACATTTAAATTTATCACCAACTCAACCCAACAGAAGGGTAAGACTGGTCAAGGAGAGAATTGGCAATGCGAAGAAATAAAATAGGTAGAAAGGCTCGAGAAGGTGCATAAGTATGTGGGAAAAGCATAAAAAGGGTGAATTGAGAAAAATTGATAAAAGATTCATAAATTTGAATTAAAGTCTGAGAAATTGGTCATTGGGGGAACAGATAGCAGGTAATAACGAGGTGATAAGAGAATTTTCAGAAAGTGCTAGAAAGAGTGCGTAAATGATGAAAAACAAGAAAATGAAATTAATTAATTAGCTAGTAGAAAGAAATCCCGAGTTGGGTAAATAAAGAGAAAAGTAAACAGAAGGAAGATTTAGGCCCATTATCGTGTCACAGTGGGAGAAGACCAAGAAAAAGATAGTGCGTGCAGAAAAGCTCGGGTGGGCCATTAATTATCTTTGTTTGTTGGGCCATTCTGGGTGACAGCTGAAGCAGATATCCCGATTTCGAAGAGTATATAAGGGATGGGAAAATCAGAGCGAACCGGCATTTTGCCCCAGCTAAGAATTATAAGAAAATGAGTATAGGAAAAGGGAAAAGACAAATGATGTTATGATGTCTTCAACTTCTAAATTCATAAAATAAATCAATAATAATTCAATAAAATATATTTTTCAAAAAACACGCTGAAACCAATAATATTCAAACAAACAACTTTCCATAACTGGAAGTTTAGGGCAAAAGAAAATATAGCACCAGGAGATACGTGTAAAGTGGAAAAGAATTAAATCAAATAGAAAAGGAAAGAGTTGGTCAAAAGAAGCTAGGGAATAAAAGGTTGAAAAGGTGTTGTCAAGGCATCAACACCGAGCGGAAAATCGGTCAAACTCGTAAAACTTTGGTTATTGATTATTTGTGTCAAGAGAAATATATTTTGTTATTCAAATATACGTTGGGTTGTTTGTTATTGGTGATTTTCAATTAAAAGGACACGTGGGGTCAAAGGCTACCGACTTGAATTAATAAAACCCATTAATATTATTAGTGAATACACTTGACCGATGTAGTATTAAAGTTCATTCGCCCTATGTCAATCAACCTGAATGGATATAAGGGCGGCATTAATTATACTAGTAGTAAAATTTATTATGTTATAAACTACTAAAGCATTAAACTTGGTAGGTTAAGTTGCTGTCTTCATACTGAAATTGATGGGCATATTTATACCAGTGATGTGATTCCTAAAAGTAAGTACCAATCATAGGAATCATATTAAATTTATTTTACCTATCTTAATCAACCTAAAATCCAACAAAGAATAGTTAAACTAAGATTTTGCAAATTAGGAGTAGTTAAGTTAGAATAAGCAATAAGATTTATAGTATGACAATTTACATATTACTGTCAATTAAACTTTGCAGACACCGAGAATAAGGTAATTTTCCTTAGTGTAGTCGACGTTGTGGTTAGTGGTCAACAGAACAGTTAATCTAATATATATTTAATATATAGCCATAATGATAAGAAGTCTTAGCTATGACCCTTTATGGATATACTGTGAAAGTACGAATTGTTATTGGTCATTATTGAAGGAGTTTCGCCTGATCATAATGTTGGTATATTTGGGGGTTGTTAGTTTCGGAGATACTAAGTTTATTATCATTAGAAAAATTTCGGCATGGATCTCCCTGTTATTGACTGAATTCCCTTTGATTAATATATGAAGTTCATTAGGATTTAACCGGCTGCATTAATAGTTATGTATGTTGAAATTAAGTTGTTGAGGTCAGTAAATTAAAATAAATTTAAATGAAATTTAGGTTGAAAATTTAAATAACAGTAAGTGAAGAAAAAGACAAAAGAGCGTGATCATGCACAGAATTGATAGTAAAGGAAAGTGTGATGGAAGCAGTATTAGAAAATCCCAGCCCTATCGATGCGGAAAGAAATTGCATATTAGCAGAAACTGTTTCACTAGATCAAGGTCATCGTCAACGTCACCTTCACCACAAAGGGACAAAGTGAATACCAATGGACAAATACAATCATGCCCAAGGAACTCAGAAAGATTTAGCAGGCCTATTTTAAAGAAATCGATCAGGTTCCAAGAAGATATGCCAAATACCAGTAATATGACGTATGCACAAAGAGATGAATTTCAAGACAAGATGGGAAAAGAGTTTCGAGAAACGCGACAGAAGTTGAACAAATTAGTGGCTAAACTCGAATCAGACGAGGAAACTGAATCTCATATGATAATTGGAACCGTGTCAGAAGGTGGGGAAAAACCCGCCACGAAAATAAGAAAAGTCGGCATCAGATGAGAAACCGATGGCATTGTAAGCCCGAGTTGAAAGATGGCTTGCTAGAATGGAAACTGACAACTCCCAGTTGAAACGATGGATCGCGGAACTCAGTTTGATGTCACTAACCCAGGGTGAACTAAAAAGAGCAATAAATTTATGTGTAAAGCTATTCAAAGTAAGCAGAGACGATGAGATACTTAAGCAAATGCAGAAGTTTGGCAAGGCTTTACGGTCAACAAGGGATCTAGCTGATATCATAGTGGAAACGACTGGACTTGATAATGTGAAGTGCCAATTCCGTGTCAATGCCTACGGACATATCAAATAGCTAAAAGAGCACATACTGCGTCAATACAGTGGATGGCAAATGCAAATAAAATTTGAAAATCGATGTCTTGAAGACGAGGAGTACTTGGTAGATTGCGGTTTGATACCATGCTGGAAAAATAAAGTAAATGTCGTTAATGCAGGTAGACAGAATTGGGAAAAAATTCTAGCAGATTTACAAGACACTATATGCAGGGAATAAAGATAAAATTAATGCGAGTATCGACTTCATAGTGAGCATTGAAAGAATCGAGATATAAAAGATTGTTTGAATGCATCGTACCGTATACTAATAAACCGACAAGCTATCAGGCGAAGTTAAAAGAGGTAATCGGAAAACTAGGACATGATTATGGGGTGGCAGACAATAGTGCAAAGTCTTTGATAATAGCGTTGAATATTGCAGATCAAAGGATTGAATATTATCAGGAACATTGGAGCGAAAAGGCAAAGAAAATCACTAATAAAGAAAGCCACTGAAATGACGAATAAACATTTGATGAAGTGAATAACAAGTAATGGCGGATGGAAAAATTTGATACAAAAGGCGGAGAGCTCAAAAACAGAGACAGTAAAGAATGAGGGAAAACTCGCATTTCCATGGTTGATGATGTTTATTATCATGTTATTGGGAATAATAAACACTACGAATTCATTGGTGGCATACGACTGCTCCCAAACTGAAATGGGAAGAGTATATTCGTTGGTAAACGTAGCAGAGTGTTCAGATGCATACCTAGTAAAGTTTAAAGTGACAAATCCAGTAAAATATCATTTATATCAAGAATCTGGGTTTCGACGAGCAAAGTTGAGAGAGTGTACGTACAGTCAAACGAACTAGTTTTGTATTTTATTGTTGGAAATGGAGCCACTCATCTATGGTGAAAATGCAATCGATACCTAGACCGATTGAGATAATTCCAGAGAATTGCCTGGCAGCCTTTCAAACGGGACAGCTGAAAATCAATGCTGATATTAAATTGCAAGCAAAGCTAAACCACAAAATTCATGATACTGTAACCGTGAGAGGGATAATAAAGTCGAAAGGTGATTGCCAAGGAGAACCATACAAAATAGACGATGCGATAATTGACCAAGCCGTCGTTGTGGAAGAGTACATGTCAGAACTAAGAAAGTTTGATGGATCATTCGATGATGATACGAGTAAACTAAGACACATCCATTCTGCAGCATGAAACAATCTAGCTGTCAAACAGGAGAATCAATCTTAGTGTACGATGTCGATACGAAAAGATGCAATTTGGTGCAATTGAAGTCAATGAGTTTTAAAGAAATAATGGGAGAGCAGACCAGGGAAAAGCCTGAGAAGATAAGAATGGATCCAGCAACGAGTACAACGACCAGAATCATCCCTCTACGGATGAAAGACACTCCAACAGTGTTAATGTCAACTTCGACAGAAGATGGGATGCGATTTCTGAGAAAAGACGTGAAAACAAAGTGTGGACAAAGTGTCTATGAGACAAATTATAAAGGTATATATGTATCCCAGAACGTGATCACAGAGACTCAAACAAATATACATGCGGGAGACATTAAATTGACAAATTACTTCAATAACAAAATAGATTATCTGTTTCACTTTGGTCAAAATACTGTTGAAAATGTGTACCGAGAAGTTATTATAAATGATTGTAATCTCAATAAAGAGATATTCCGAAATCGCACCAATGTTAATTACATAAAATGGCGTGTTTGCCAGAATTTTGGTCTACACTACAGCAAAAGGTGCCGTAGCGCGGAACCGAATTAATTATCTTTCACTCGAGCTCATAGAGTCTCGTCGCCACAGAAGGGATTTATCCCACGAAATCGGTAGAACCTTTGACGATCAAAAATTCATTGGGGGTTGTTGACCGGACAATGAATCGTTGAATTTAGATAGTGGCAGGACTGGTTTGGTTCGTGTGATATTGATATTCGCAACGCCCCTAGTCACCCTTGTCCAAAAATTAACAAAACTGAAAACAATAATTCAATGAATAATCAACATTGTCTTACCAATAATTCAAAATTCCCGAATGAAAGATTTTGTCATTAAGAGTGAAAAATGACTGAAATGCGTCGGTAATATACCCTATTTTGGTGTGCGAGTCTGTGTGCATGCATTAGTGCAGTAAAACAAATTCGAATTATTTTTTTATTCTAGAACATTCTATTCTTTTTATCAATTTTGATGGCGATTTTGACTTAATAATTTTTGTTTTTATTTTTGAGTTATTTTTTATTTAATTTGCCTCCATGATGGATATAGGCATTTCCGGAACAATTCCAATACGATTTATTGACATCAGCTTGTGAAACACGTATTATCTAAGCCTTAGAATTAAAAGGGATATTTTCATATAATTATGCGCCAAGTCAAGAAGTTTCAGGAACAACTAGAAAGTTGCCGCCAATCTGGGAAGATGTTAAAGAAGACTGCCAAAAGGCGCAGTGGATAGGATGAAAAACTGGTTGTAAATCTTTGATGAATTATCAGTTAATTTATTTGAAATTGAATGTTTTCTCTTTGCTGATTTCTTCTAGCAGTTTTGGACCAAGTTCTTGGCTCATAACGGATTATAATCACTAAATTTTTTTGGAATTCCTGGTATGTCACGGGCAACAGTTCATATGACTTTAGATGAACCAATTGAGTTAGAACAATGAAATGTACTAACTTAACATCAGTTGTACTTTGATTGTAACAGTGAAAATACAATGTTTACAATACCAAAATGTTGAATTGGTATTAAAAACCATTAGTTATTCAGCTTCAAACAATCAAAAGTAGGATTGACAAATTTAGACAATAAGAGGAACTGGACCGAGAAGAATAAAAGTCATACATGTGGAAACTTGCGGTAACAAAACGGAAACAATCTACGAATAAGACAATTTGTGATAAAACTATGTTTTGTTTAATAAATCTTATTATAAAATTTCTTAGTTATTTATTATGTTTAAATAAATTTTAAAATATATTTGTAAAATACTATAATATAATACTATAATATATAATAATTTGTAATAATACATAATAAGCAACTAAGAATATATATATAATTGAATTATGGAACCAAATTTAATGCAGTTATTATTTTTTTTTATTTTTTTTTATTTATTTTGTTTAATAATTAAGTAATCACTGATAATTAAAGTACACAAATAATTATTGTAGAGCCAAGATTTATATTAATATATTTCAAAATCCTATCAGGTCAATCTTTTTAAATTTCCACGAATGAAATTCTCATTAAATATTTTCTCCGCCAAATTTAAATTAACTTAAAATTTAGACTTCAATAATATACGCCGGTTTCGTTGACTAATTTTTAATAAATTTGGATGAACTAATTTGTTCATATTATTTTTCAAATCTTGGTTTATTTTTGCGCCCGAATGTCGGAGTGCCTGAAAAAAATTAGTGCAAAAGACAAATTTTGATTATTCAAATTTTTCTGCCTACATGTTTTTATACTATAAAAAATATTTCGAATCTGATATTAAAATTTACGATTCTTAAACACCATTTTCTGCTTTAATTTTAATTTTTTACTTGCAATTCAATGAAATTTTGAAACTTTATAAATACAAATTTCCTGTCCTAGTAATAAGTCTGTCAAATGTATTATTTATTTCTTTAAAATCAAAAAAATCAACACATGAATATTCATCCATTAATTAGTTTATCTTTATTTAATCAAATCAATTATATTTTGCTTCACTATCTCGATATTTGTAAAGTGTGTTATCTCCCCAATAAAATGTTTATTTGGGATAAATTTTAATACCTTGAAAACTTGTTAGTAATAATGTTATTTCTTTAAGATTTATTGAGATCTACTCAAAGTTTAAACAAAAAATCCGAAAAAACAAAAATACAAGTTATAGTTTTAGTAAACACTTCATATTTTCATCATTTATAATTAGTGCACAGATATACTTTCCGATATGGAATTGCTAAAGGAAGACATTGATACTAATTTAGGTGCTTTTCAATCAGCCGTTGAAAGGTTCGTGAAATCTTTTACTTCGACTGCCTAATTTGATGAATAATTTAACTCATTAACGCGTGATTTATATCAACTGTAAATAATCATGTGAGAAGGGATTTTGGAAGTTCTTGCCAGAGGAGAGAGAACCAGTGAGAAGGGAAATGGGTAAATATTATAGAGAACAAGGCATCGCCGAGAAGCAGTGGCGTAGCGAGGTGGGGGCGAGGGGTGACAGTTGCCCCGGGCGCCACAATTTTTGAACGCAATATATATAAAATATATAAATATAGCCAAGCATTGAAAATTTTTTAAAATAAACGATGAAAAAGGAATTTTATTTTTCTGTTTTCCAGTTTTTTTCTAGTTTTGTTATATTTTTATATTTTATATTTTTTAAAATATTATTTTAGAATTTATTAATATGCATTTTATATTTGGCGTTTTTACATATGTCTATTTTAATATCACAAAAAATTTTTTATAGTAAGCCCAGGGCGCCAAAAATACCCCTGCCCCCGGGCGCCAAGTACTCTAGCTACGCCACTGCCGAGAAGGTACTAAATAGAACAAAGAATGATGCGATTTATTGGGTATTGTTTGCAAAAAACTGAGAGTGCACCAATTGGTGCTTATCCGCATTATGTGATTAGTTTTCGGTAAAATAAATAAAATTTTAAGGAAAATTATTTAATTATATAAAATTGAAATATTTTTGAACGTTATATTAATATGTTGTCTGAATTTCGTTCCTTCCTATCAATATAATATACATTGAAATGTTTTTCTTATAAATGAAAATCATGAAACAGAAATTGACTAACTGGATGAATTTGTAAGTCGTGTTTTACACCTAAATCCAGAATATAAAAGTTTCTATAATCTAAAAAAAATCGATAAAATTATACTATAGCAACACACAAACTTATGCGTGCAAAAATTTAATGTTCCGATTGTTAAAAGTTTTATTATAGGAATTGAGAAAGTGACAGATAAATAATTTTACATACAAACACAGCACACATAATACACCTAATTCCGAAATTTAATAACTTCTATAATCTAAAAAAAATCAATAAATATATATTATAGGAACACACAAACTTACCTGTGTGTAGAAATTTATCATTCCGAAATTTAGTAACTTTATTATAGGTTTTGTGAAGGTGAGAAAAAAATAACTCAACACACCAACACAAAACACATAATGAAAAATACATGCAAAATTCTTATATAGGTTTTTGTTCCGAATCAAATAACTGTTAACATATTGTTAAAATATAATTATTTTAAAATTATTAAAAAATGGAAGAAAATAATTTTAATTTAGATTCCGACAGCTCTACCTTGAGCTTTAGGGAAAAGGAAGAAAATACAATGTAAGTTTTATTAATTAAATAACAAAACATTAAAATATTTTATAGTATGTGTGAAGGCAGTATTTCAAATATTGAAGGTCCTTCGAGATCTTTTGATTTACAGAAAGAAATTCGCAAATCGTAAATTTAAATAAATTATTTTAATAAATTAATATTGTGATAGATATACAGAAAATGACTAAATGTCTTAAAAAAATAAATGTGTTTGGTGATTAATTTTATTTATTTATAAATATAAAAATATCTAACTTACATTTTAGCGAAATAATTCCATATTAATGCATAAAATATCATAAATTTCCTAAAAAAACACCTGAAATTTAATTATTAATATATTATATTATAAATGATGACTAACAGTAATATTTAAGAACTTGAATAATGATCTCAATTATATAAGATTAAAATTCAAGTCTTAAAATATACTTGAAATTAAAAAAATTACCTGAAAACCATTTTTGTTGCTAATAAATTATAGAATAAATGAAATTGAGTAACTTCATTTTCACGTAAATGGTGACTCACTCAACTGGTGTGCACACCAACGTGAATTATAGAGGTTACTCAATTTCGGAATTGGGTGTGCACCTAATTCCAGATGTTAAAAGTCTCTATAATACACGTTGGTGTTTTCATCAGTTGATGACTCACCATTTATGAGAATGTGAAGTTATTTACTTCATTTCATTTATTCAATTTTACAAGTAAGTTTTTTTAATTTATATATTTATTTATATATTTATTTATTGATTTTATAAAATTATGAGATCACTATTCAAGCTTTTAAATGTTACTTGTAGTCAACATTTTGATAATAAATTATTTTTAATTAATTTTCAGGATTTTTATAGGATTTTTATGACTATGAATTTATTTGGAATTATTTCGATAAAATGTAAGTTAATATTTTTAACTATGAATAAATAAAGAAATCACCAAAAGCATTTATTTTTTTAAGACATTTAAGAAAGAAGCGGAGTAGTTTTTTAAGTTTTTGTAATGTTCTTTATCCAACTCATTTATATGGAGAATTTTGTCATTTTATGTAATTTTATGAAATTATTATTTTTTATACAAGTTATAAAAATTTACGATTTTCGAATTTTTTTCCAGAAAAATATCTAAAAATCTAAAGAAATAATAACTTCAAAAATATTTTATGAATAGATTTTACGATGTTTTGTCGTCCTTTTATTGAAAACTCAAAGTAGAGTTGTCCGATTGAAAATCCAAAATTTTTTCTGCCATGAATTTCGGAATAAAAAAAGCTATATTAAATTTGCGTGTATTTTATATTATGTGTTAGGCTGTGTTTATATGTAAAATTATTTTTCTATCACTTTCTCAATTCCTATAATATAACTTTTAACATTCGGAACATTGAATTTTTGCACACAGGTAAGTTTGTGTGTTGCTATAGTATAATTTTATCGATTTTTTTTTAGATTATAGAAACTTTTATATTCTGGATTTAGGTGTATAAAATAATGATTGTATTGAAAATTGTATTGAATTTTGCAGAACGATTTAAATATTTCTTTGCAAGGTAAAACAAAACATATTTATGATATGTGGCAAAAAATCCAGGCATTTCGAAAAAAATTATTATTTTTCAAAACTATTTTATCTCGATCGGAAATTTCTGGAGAACATTTTCCGCAATTAGCAGAAATATTAAATGAACAAGAACCTAGAAGTTTCATATCTCAAGATTACATAACTGTTTTGGACTCATTAATTGAAGAATATACGGTTTTCTGATTTTGAAGAACATACTCTGACAATGAAATTAGCGTTTGAACCACATCTAGTTGATATCTCAAAAGCACCTAGCGAACTATAGATGGAATTGTATGAGTTATGTGAAGATAATATTATAAAGTCTCTTTGATGCAAAGAAAGATCCGATTGAAATATGGAAGAATGCAATTGAATACCCATGTTTACGCGAACATGCTCGTAGACTTCTTTCTTGCTTTAGAAATACTTACTGCTGCGAATCAACTTTCTCATATTTAACACAAATTAAGGCCAACTTAAGGACTCAGATAACTGATATTCACTTAGAAGATTAACTTAAGTTACGTTTTACTAAGCTGGAACCTGATATCAAATTTCCTCCCAATAAAAAGCAGACACAAAAGTCCCATTAAATTGGTTATGTGGACCTGTATATTTTTTACATCTTTTTATTTTTTTTAATCGACTATGTATGTGTTTTATATCGAACTAATAAAAAAAATTGGATTTATGAAATTATCATTTATTGTCTTAATTTTTATTTTTTGTGCTTCCAGAAAAATAGTAATATATTAAAGTTATATGCGGCCTGCTTACGATATACAAAATTATAATTTGCCTTTAATGGTAAAAAGGTTCCCCATCCCTGGTACAGAAAATGACTTTAATAGCTGCGAATATCGATCAATGACGAAGTGCATAATTTTACATATCTAACATATTTGTAATTAGTTTTCACTCCAATTTTTTGTTAATAGATAAATTATAACTGTTGTAAAATGTATTTAAATAAAGTTATTTTGATTGAAATTAATGAATGTAATAAGCATTAAAAACTATATGTATTATCTAAATTAAGCGAGGAACTAAGAAATAATGTCAATGAAATATCAAATGATTTTTCAGCACAAATTCTAATGAAATTTCAATCAATTTTACAAAATAGTCTAAGGTTATATAAGGTTTTTTTAAGCTAATTTTTAATTTCTTTTTAAGTGAATTGTCAGCGGACATTCTTGTGCAGTGGAATGATGTTTTATATAATATTTATTCAACAAATTCTTCTAAAAAATCCAAAAAGAAAAAGGATAGGCATATTTCAGAAATTCGTAAAAGTCCAGGAGATTTTTTAATTAACTCTTTAAGGCGATCTGAAAGATTGCAAAATAAGAATGATCTGGAATTAACTTCTTTCAATAGGAAAGAAATCATGCTTATTAAAGAAAACAGATTTCAAAATATTCCAAAGAAGAGTAAATTGACGAAGAAAGTGCTTCCTCATAACTGTGTCAATGATCCCGTAATCAATTCTCAAAAATCTATTCCTATTAAGCGTTCTTTAGAAATGTAATTACATTTTTTTGTTTGATTTCAAAAAGTAAAAATTTAAATAAATATTCAAATAATAAACACCTGTAACAATTATTTTCACAAATGAGAAAAATAGCCTAAAGTTTAAAATTTAATTTATGACTATTATAAGATAACGCCAATCAAACATTCTTTTCGCGATATATTTCGACAGTTTTCCTGTCATCATCAGGTGGGATATAATAACTCATTAAATTAAGGATTTTAAACAAATTTATTAATTATATATAAAATTTTTATTTAATAAAAACATTTAATTATTTTTAAAAAATTATAATTAAATTAATATGTTATTTTATAAAATTTTTGCATTCATAATTTAATTTAATAATTTAAAAAATTTTATTAATTATTTAATTTAATACAACAATCAATACATATAATATAAAAAAACTTATTTAAAAACATTCAAAACACAAGTTTTTACTACCATATTGGTGAGCACAATAAGGGCTGTAAGATTAAAATAGGTATGTCTGATTTTAAAATTTTATTAAAAAATTTCGATAATTATTGAGAACGTGTGATTTGTGAGGCGTTGTTGATAAAATCATTGAATCCGAAAATTAATGTGCAGAATGCAGTAGATACTTGTGTTTTGAGTGTTTTTAAATAAGTTTTTTTTAAATAAGAACATCTAATTCCCTACTTTCGATTTATATAATAAATTTATATAATAAATGATCCTATGAAATATTTTTATGGCGTTTTTAATTTTTTTTCTCTCAACCCTCATATTTATATATTTTTATTAAAGGGGCATATGTTTGCATAAATGGGTATATAGATTTGCATAAATGGGCATATGGATTTGCATAAATGGGTATATAGATTTGCATAAATGGGTATATAGATTTGCATAAATGGGCATATAGATTTGCATAAATGGGCATATAGATTTGCATAAATGGGTATATGGATTTGCATAAATGAATATATAGATTTGCATAAATGGGTATATAGATTTGCATAAATGGGTTTATAGATTTGCATAAATGAATATATAGATTTACATAAATGGGCATATAGATTTGCATAAATGAATAAATAGATTTGCATAAATGGGCATATAGATTTGCATAAATGGGTATATAGATTTGCATAAATGAATATATAGATTTGCATAAATGGGCATATAGATTTGCATAAATGGGTATATAGATTTGCATAAATGAATATATAGATTTGCATAAATGGGCATATAGATTTGCATAAATGGGTATATAGATTTGCATAGATGGGTTTATAGATTTGCATAAATGAATATATAGATTTACATAAATGAGCATATAGATTTGCATAAATGAATAAATAGATTTGCATAAATGGGCATATAGATTTGCATAAATGGGTATATAGATTTGCATAAATGAATATATAGATTTGCATAAATGGGTATATAGATTTGCATAAATGGGTATATAGATTTGCATAAATGAATATATAGATTTGCATAAATGAATATATAGATTTGCATAAATGAATATATAGATATGCATAAATGGGTTTATAGATTTGCATAAATGAATATATAGATTTACATAAATGGGCATATAGATTTGCATAAATGAATATATAGATTTGCATAAATGGGTATATAGATTTGCATAAATGGGCATATAGATTTGCATAAATGAATATATAGATTTGCATAAATGGGTATATAGATTTGCATAAATGGGTTTATAGATTTGCATAAATGAATATATAGATTTACATAAATGGACATATAGATTTGCATAAATGGGTATATAGATTTGCATAACCCTATAAATTTATTTATTTGATATTATACCCCTACAGTATTTTTTGTGCGCTATTTCCATATTACCGCTTTCTTAATACTTTGAATCTCAAAGTTATATTATTGAAGAAAAAACCATATTTAATTAGTTGGTTTTTAAGATTATTAATGTGATCATTGTATGTTTTATTTATATAATGCGAATTTCCAGTTTCAAATACTATGAAGAAAGTCAAAGTGATTTAATTAGCAACGAGTTACTTTTATTTTTATTCAAATTATATCATCGAATTTCATTTATAGGAGACAGAAATTGACAAACAACACAAGTAAGCTAAAAATATTCAAAAGGGACAAAAGTTGCGATTTTATTATCACTGGCGAAAGTGCTAATTCGTGTTACGACAGTGAAGTGGATTTGGTTTCTTTAAGAAAACTGTTTAATTGTTAAATATATTAACTTCCAATAATAAGTCGAAATGTTAATTTTCATAATGTTTTTGAATAAATCAAATTATGTTTTAAATGGAATTTATAAATGTGTCGATTTTGTCAAAAATTTCTATTTAACCATGATTCACAATCTTTAATTGTAAATTTCTATAAAAAGTTGTCCATCGATTAGTGCATGGGTCCTCAAACTACGCCCTGTCGGGTAAATTCTAATTTGTTTTTTTTGTTATAACTGATTGAAATCATTGTTAAATTCCCAAAAAATGCATATTAAGTAAAATTGAGAGAATCAACCAAATGTAGGAAAAATAGAAAATAAAAGAGAAGAAAAATAATAAAATAAGATAACAATTAAAAAAAATCACTGAAATATGAACAATAGCAAATAAATCACAAATAAGAAAACACCCATCAATAACTAACAAGCAAAAGAATATAATTAGGTAGAATAAAAATAAATACCAGGAGATTAAAATATAAACATGAAAATAAAAATAAATCATGGAAAACAATAAAGAACAACAAAGGTAAAGTAAAATAACAAATTACAAACGGAATCGCCAACAGAATTTACTACTACCTGTCGGGTAAATTCTAATTTGTTCTTTTTTTGTTATAACTGATTGAAATCATTGTTAAATTTCCAAAAAATGCATGTTAAACATATTCCCGCTTATAATTTGCCGTACTGTGGAACATACTGACGCAACATCTCGTTTTATTTACGAAGCGAGAATCGAGAGCTGTATTGGGCTAGAAACTATAAAAAATTTTATTGTAAATTGTTAAAATTTTCTTTGCGGTAAATAATCAAAATAATCAAAAATCCTGTATTAAATAAAATTGAGAGAATTAACCAAATGTAGGAAAAATAGAAAATAAAAGAGGAGGAAAATAATAAAATAAGATAACAATTAAAACAAAATCACTGAAATATGAACAATAGCAAATAAATCACAAATAGAAAAACACCCAATAATAACTAACAAGCAAAAAAAAATAATTAGGTAGAATAAAAATAAATACCAGGAGATTAAAATATAAACAAGAAAATAAAAATTAATCATGGAAAACAATAAAGAAAAACAAAGATAAAGTAAAACAACAAATTACAAACGGAATCGCCAACAGAAATTAACAAAAATAAGGAAAAATATATAAATAAAATTAATCAATAAATTTAAAAAAAGCGCAAAAAATAAGAAAAATATTATTTTACACCCCAACTATGTCCTGATTGGACGAAAATTACTATATAAGAGAGGCACTTGATTGATTCTCTCAATCTTTAAAATTATTTTTACAGGAATCTTTGAAATTATTTTTACAGCCCAACATCACTCTGATTCTTATCATAATATATTCAGTATTCGAACCGTATCAATTCTAATCTTTATATTCAGTAAACCGGAGAAAAGTAAATTTTTATTTTCTATTATTTCATTTTATTTGATATCATTGAATGTATAAAATGTTTATAAGCAAAATATGATAGTATGAAATAACGGATTTTTGTTTTTTTTCTCTTCACGACGGTACTGCTTGGAGATCCTGAATATGATCGCCATAGTCGATTGGTATGATAATGATGATGAAAATGATAACTTCCGAGTTGGATAGGCCTGAAACGTTAATTCCCAGTGAGAGTAGATGGTATGAATGGAGTGAGGTAGAAACACGGTGAGTGCAGAGTGATGCCGTCGAAGTAAATTCCAGATGAAATGAATGCTGAGAGTTGTATGCCAAATAAGTCGAGTAATAGAAGGATCGGGTGTATCATTCAGAACCAAGGGGTATGGTCGATGGGTGAATTTTTAACTTATACGTTTATCAGTAATTTTGATTTTATATGCCAAATATTATTTTTAATAAATATTGCATAGTTCTATTCATATGATATATAAATATGGGTTGACCTAGCTATCACGGTCGTCTGGGGATTGTTGGCACTTGTGCTAGTAATCGCTGGGTGAATCGTGGTAGTCGGCGAGGCCAAAACTTCATTGATTTCTTTGCATGATAACGATTTGTTGTAACGAAACGTGGGTATCATCATCGAGTGGTAACCTTGCTAATTTGCACGATCTTGGAGAAATTGAATTAAATCCATGAGTCCCAATTTCGACAGCTTTAATAGAAAGAAAATTCACGCGTAGACAGATTTAGAGAGCATTCATTTCTTTCGTTTTCAAACTAGGAGGAAAGTTTGATGACCTTACAAGGATTTTCCAAATATGACATACCAAATTTTTCTCAGCCCACTAAACAAATATCAGACACAGTCATTAACCAAATCATTCGTAACAGCTATTTCCTGATAAATCCCCTCAGCAGTTAATTTTCTGTAACGTTAGATTATTCGATCTTCGCCAAACGTACATCTTCGTTTAGACATCTGCTCACAAAGAATTACATATTGCAGATTTGTCAGCGTTCGCCAATGAAATCCGCATTTTCTAAACACGTCGAATTACCTTTGTACGAAATTGGTACCGCACCTGTTTGAGAAATGGTGAAAAAAGTAATCAACGACAGTCCATAGTTTAGACACGAGGAATATATGGCGATGTTTATATAGAAATTGTCTACACTAGGCATGAATTGCCCGTGGGAGAAAATGTAAATATTTAATTTACCAATTTGTAAAGTTATCAAGCGGCGGACAAATATAAACACAAAACCCAAGCGAAGTCAAATTTGAAATATAAATATCCACCATTATTTGGTGAACTTGTTGATAATTAAATCCAAGGTTTTTAAGAGATAACTGAAACGACAATATTTTCTCACTAGACGACATGAATAACCAAATGTTTAAAGTCGAATTAAAGTCGATCAGTAATGGAAATTTTGCAGAATCACTATTTTCGTATTTGCTAACATTTTCTTTATAGTCACGTTATCTATCATGAACATTGGTTATTCCAAAATACTCTACTTAGAAATTGCGGTTATATCTCATTTCTATTATGACACCAACAATACCAACAGTATTAGTTAAAAGTTGACATCGACCTAAATTTATATTGCCCGGAGATAATATGCAATGTATGGACATACAATCTGCTTAAAGAATAAAAAAGGGATGCAGGAGTTTACCTTATCGTAGGCAAGGTTGAAATGTAACCATATTTATTTTTCTTTTGTCTCGTAAAAATCAAGTAATTGTTGGACTGAGAAGACAAAAATAAAGCATGAAAAAATGTAAATAAGTAAAAATTGAAAAAAATAGGAAACAACAAAAAATTACCTCAAAAAAATCAAAAAAAAGTAAAAATAAATATAAAATAAGTATATTAATTAAATGAAATGTAGGAAAAATAAAACAGAATTAAAACAAGAAATTAAAAGAATTAAAAAATAAAAAATACCGATAAAAGAAGCAAAATAACATGGAGTTAATAGAAAGAATTTAGGAAACTAATATAATTACAAGAAAAAGCAAAGAAAACTTGATAAATGCAATAAATTATATAAATTTAAATTAAATTAAATTAATTAATTAATTAATCGATTTTGATTGGCCCGCTCATTTCACAATACGCTATTTAAGCACAGCACTGAAATGAAAATTTCAATGTTAAAATTTTATAAAATTTAGGTAAGCTACACTAATTAGAATATGTCAATGTTAAAATTTTACAAAATTTAGCAATCAACTTAAATCTTTAATATCAAAATTCTAATTTGAGAGAAATAGCTTTAGAACACTCAGCAACTTTGAGCAACAAACAAATCACTCGGGAATTCGGAACAAAACCATTGATTTACGAACAACTTGAATTCTTATTTTGTCTAGAATCAGTAAAATTTTATTTTGTTTAATTATATATGATATTGCTTATATCGTTATGTAATTTAGTATAGATATTAAACTTTTCCTAAAATGGTTCATTTTTCATTTTTCATTTTTCGTAATTGGTAATAATAACCACCTTTTAAATGGTTTTCATAATTTTATAAAAGTCGAAATTTACACAGATATTTATTTTAATGACAGCCAATTTAGTAGTAGTAAACCTTACTCCATATTTTTATTAAGCTTTTTGAATTTCAGGAAGAGATGATGGATTTGATGGTGCTGGCATCTAAAAGGCCACCACTTGAGTGACACCAATTATTCATTGGGTCAGCAGGTCGATTAGTATTTTAGAGTCATCGCGGTTGAGTGGGTCATTACGTGGGGGTTTCCCCGCTGATCTGTCGCCGTCAGGAATTATCGGTACAATTGTGATGAATGAAATTTTCCGGGCATAATGTCTTAGAGATTGAATTGAGCGCAATGATTGAGGATGTCCACATACACTTCTTTGTCTTCGTTAGCAAGCCATCCATTCTGGTTTCACCTACTTCAGACAAATGACATTCCATTGTATTAGCTTTACAAGTAGCACGATCTACGGGAATCTAAGGAATTTTTTGATGCTTTTAAAAACTTTTACCAAATTTTTATTTTGAAACTTAGTGTTAAGTATATAATTTAAATTGTATTTTGAAATTGCAGATATTATAAATATTATTCTATTGTTTAATTCCAACAATAATTTTAAAAAATCTATAACTTAATTTCTTATTTACATTTATTCGAGAATTTAAAAAACTTATAAAATTTATATTTTTGAAATTAACGTATTTAACTGATGATTTAATTTTAACTGAATTTTATAAATGACTTTGAATATTTATCTTATTTTGATTAAAATGAGTAACATATAAAAATATTAAAATTTGTTTTTATTTTAGATGAATTGCCAGTGTCAAATATTCCAAGAATTGCAACAAGCAATAGCTGGAGGTTGCATTATCTACTGCAATCAAGTTGGTGGCAATTGCCAAACGGACAACAGTTTTTGAATAAAAAAATTTATTGCCACCTGTGCCCCAGGAGTGTACGTGCCATTGGGCTCGCACGACACATTAAAACTCGTAATTTATTACAAATGGCTCAACAAATGGCAGCTGCCCAAAGAACAAATGGCTCAACAAATGGCAGCTGCCCAAAAACAAATGGTTCAACAAATGGCGGCAGCCCAAGAACAAATGGCTCAACAAATCGCAGTTATAATAATATTTATTTAATGTTTTCCAAATTTTATTAATTGATTCTAATTTTAATGATATTTTTCTAATATTTTAATATTACTGTATAAGGTCAAAAATTTCTCGTAGATTAATGTAATAAATTGGAAAATGAAAATCGTTAATAGCATCTCACTAAAGTAGATCTTTTAATCTTTATAAAGATTGGCTACTTGTTAAATTTCAAAATACGTTTTTACAATTTTCTGAAAATTGAAATTACATTGATTAGACATTGTTAAACATCAAATTGTCACTTATCCAAAGTTATGTTTCACGTTATTGTCTTTCAATTGAAGATTTCCTTTTATAATATTTTCTAGATTTTACTAATTAATTTTCATAATAAATTTCATCGATTCTTATTATTTAAGTAATATCCTTCAAATATATTCATTCTAATTAGATTATTTTCGCGGTTCTACAATCATAGCCATGCATAAAACCGTTAACGTGACCAGTGAAAAATATATTAGTAATCTCATTATAGGCAGCACTGTTGATAGAAATGGAGGTAGATTCGATAATTTTACTTGAAAGATATCCCCTTCCAACATCTAACACAGAAATTATGCCTTTTTTATCTGTGAGAAATAATTGGTTTTTAAATGGTTTATTAGATGTTGGCTCAACAAATGGCAGCTGCCCAAGAACAAATGGCTCAACAAAAAAATTATTATTTGGGAGAAATAATTGGTTTTTAAATGGTGAATATATTATATATTTTTCAGCTTTATATAAATTTCTAATAAATAACTTACTAAATCGGGGGGAATAAAAGTGAGGATATATAATTTAAATTATTTCTAATAGATCTACAAATTGCACATCTGGTATTTTTAATTAAATTTAATATTATCTTTTAAGATAATTGTTTTCGAAATTGAAATATTTAGTGTAAAATAGTAAATTTAATAATAAATAGCTATTATTACAATATTAAAAATAGCTAAATTAAGATATTAAAAATAACTATTTTTAAAAATATTAAAATTTGTTTTTATTTTAGATGAATTGCCAATACCAAATGTTTCAAGAACTGCAACAAGCAATAGATGGAGGTTGCATTACCTGCTGCAACCAAGCAGTTGGCAATCAAGCAGGTGCCAATTGCCAAATAGACCATATACTATTAATAAAAAAAACCGATTAACTCATTAAATTTTTAATAGCAAAAAACTTTTAAATATTAAGAGTTTTAATTGAATTTTTATTTTATTTCCATGAGAGTCTTATAATTTAATATATCAAATTAAATCATTTATATTTCATTTTATATAAGGTTTATAAATTATTTAAAATAATAAAAGATTTTTAATTTTTTATTTAATGATACCTAAATTGATATTTAAATTAATATTTAAATTGATATTTAAATAGATATTGAAATTGATATTTCAAATAATAAATGATAAAAACTTTATTTAAATTAAAAAAAAGTAATTAAAATTAAAGTAATTAGTTAAAAATTTTAATTTTACAATGTTAATTTTTACATTTAAAAATAATTCATTTAAATATTTTGTTTAAAAAACGTATTTTATGAAATATGTCAACGAATGACGATCGAGAATGTTTAATATGCTATTCAGAGATAAACATTGAAACAGATGTAAAGTTTTTAAATTGTGGACATTCATTCTGTATATATTGCGTTCGAGAATATATTCCTAATAGCTTAACCTGTCCACTAGATACACAGAAAATTAATTACTTGAAATTTACAATCGGAACCATGGAATGCGTTATTCATATAAATGATATTTTGGTTTTATCAAAAAATGTTAAAGAAGTAAATATCTTATTACGCGACCCACCAATCTTCTTTCAGAATACAATTTCCATGCTAGATATTCAAGTCGTAAAAGAAGAAACATCCGATGCAGAATTCAATGAATTCATTACGAATTTCTATCGAACAGCTCTGAAAGTCATTGAAATAAGCAAAAAGTCTTTATCTTTTTATAGGTCATTAGATATATCCATAAGAAATTTTTCGGATGTGGTCAATAAATATGACAAACTAGACAGAAGGGCTCATAGGTTGCTCATTTATGAATTTATTATTCACATTAGCGCAAATATCTCCTTTACCAAGCGCGTAAAACGAATTTTCAAATTGACACAAGAATGTATTGACTCATACAGACATGACATCATAAATCGTGTTCAACTTATAAATTATTTTAAAATCTTGTCAGAAAAATTGTCGAAATTAATTGAAAAATACGATTTTTCAATAAAATTATTTGAATGGCTGATAGAAAGAGTTATTGCCTTCTTTGAAAATGTCATATCAAGGGAAATAAACGGGTTTGTCCCACATTTATCTATGGGAAAATTGTCAATTTCAAACCCCTCTATGAGGCATATCAAAATACAGGATAGAATACAAGAAATACAAAATATGATAATAAATTACAGTGAACAAGAAATTGACAAATATATATACAATGATATATTTATTCTTATTGGTACCGAATTTGATAGCCTTGTAGACACAGTCTCAATCTTTGCCAATAAGGTAAAATGCATCAAGCCTTTGTTGTTGGATCGAAAAATAATATCAGCCTATTTGTCTGATATCTATTTAGCAAATGAATTACAATTTTATATGATTTTTGAAATCATGAATACCAATAACACAGTGAGCATCGTGTTCAACGCAGCCGTGAAACTCATATCATTCAAAAATGATTTCTTAATTTGTGTCGAAAGTTTCATTAAAGATTCCGAGCACGAAAAATTTTCACAAAAAACACAATGGATTGCTGAATATTTTCATACAACTGAGAGAATAATTGAACAATTATTTCTTTATCTGGGGTACCTAATAACATTTCAGTCACTCGAAACCAAGTGGATAAATGTCTTTCCCTTTTGGCAGGTCTTTGGTGATCTCTTTTACTAGCCTCTTTGAATACATTTGTGTTTTTGATTATAAATTACTTCTACTGTATTTTACTTAATTATTCATAAAATCTTTTTACATATTTCATAAATCCAAATTGTGGTAGTTTATTAAATTATCAGTTATTTTTCTGGGCCAGGCGTGTATGCATGTGAATCTGTGTGTAATCATTGAGTCACACAATTAACAGGTTAAAGATAAGGGAAAACTTTGAAAAGTCTCTCTGAGTAAAGATACATTTTGGAAACACGGAGATCTTTCATCAAATTCAGTGTAATGTTTTATTTTTATTAAAATTCAACACCACAACCAGATTTGAGATTGATTAGCTCCTTCTGATTGGACCGGCTCGTATTATCGGACAAACACGGTGATTATCTATAAAAAGGTATAAAAGGAAGACATTAATTGCAAGAGACAAATGAAAACTTTATTTGGAGAAGCAGAATTAGAGAGATGACGGAATATTGAGAATTTGAAAAAAGAGAAAGTGAAATCGAAATATTATTTTATAAAGGTAAAAAAACGAAACAGCCAAAGAGAGGTAGAAGAGAGTATAATTGTTAAATGGATTAGTCAGTGATAATCTGATTAACAAGCATAAATTGTAAAAGGCCTAAGTCAAGACAGTAAAGCAACCGGATCAATTGTGCGAGGTGTCAGGCACTATCAACAGTTAGCGGGGCGTATAATTAAAGTGTTCCCAAAGTGCTATTTCTCCCGAAGGGTTGTAATAAATACTCAAAAACGTTTGAGTTGCATTGAGAAATTGGTGTCATTGTAATTGTTATAACCATTAAGAAGTGGGTTACCTGTGGGGAGAATCTTTCTCTTCGATACTTTCGCAGTTTCACTTTCTCCTAGCAAGAGCTCTACCACAAGAGCTGCTAATGAGCCGACGAGTCTCTAATTTCAGGGGCTATCGTAGAAGGTATAGCGCCATATCAGTTTAGATTTGGATTTTCACCGGTTTGTTTCCTTTGCCGGACAAGTAGATCCACAGTATCAGATGTTTTTCCAGTTTAAATGGATGTAAGTCCTCCTATCGGCAGTCCTGATAGTTGAGGTGTAGATTGGTCGAGCATTCTGATTATGTATTCGCATGTTTATCCATTTATATTGCCACTGCATAAATTACCAACGCGTGTCACCGACGTGACTATGCAGTTGGTCCTTGTCAATAGTTTTGTTAGGCGTTCTGGGCTTTACCATGGATATAGATTGTTAGGACCCTTAGCATCGACGCGATTGAGAATGATGAACACCTGAGTCGAGTAGGGTAAAATTCATTTAGACGCCAAAATTAAAAAAAGCAGACAATGAGATACGAAAATGTCATTTAAAATTAAGAAATAAAATGCGAAAGGAAAACTAAAGCAAAGAGAACACCAGGGAAGCCTAGAGATAGCGTCTTTCAAATATATCTCGACAGCTGCCAAAGATAATAAAGGAATTGGAAGCCCAAAAGAAATGTACCGGAAAAAGTATCTAAGCTCAAGTCAATATCATTAAGACCCATTAGATTACTATAAAAGTAAACTAGACTTGAATTAAAATAGTAGCTGAAAAATGAATATTGAGGGTTTTAACAAGAGAAACAAACAGAAGTTTCAAAACAAAAGACGAAAACAGAAGTTATAAAGAAAAATAGAACCAAAAATAAAGCAAAAAGAAATAATAGGAGACAATAATCAGAAGTTTGGAGAAATAGTGTTACGAGACATTTTAGGAACCCGTTGATAGATATAAATATATCGAGGAAGTTCGATTAATTAATCAAATTGACGATTCCTTAAGTGGTCAGTCCTTTGTGGAATTGTGTTAGCAAAAATCAAATGGATTGTAATTGTGATAGACAATAAATATTGGTAATATAGATTCGTCGTTTTTGTTGATATTTTAAGACACGCTTGGAGTAAGATTAATAGTTATTAATTTCAAATTTCACAGACAATACCCAACACATTTATGAACAATTTGATCCCATTTATTTCTCATATTTAACGGAATAATAAAGGTACTTTTATAATAAGGTATTATTTTGCAAATTATAGGCATCTATTTGATCGGACAAATAATATTGCCTTCAAAATATGTACAGAATGTGTTAAAGGAAAACACAACGAATAATCAAAAAATATTTGAATTTTTCTATGTCAATGTGGTAATATTATGATGTTTATACATAAATTAATTAAATGATAATCCAAAAATTTAAAAGGAAAAATATATTTAACTAAAATCAAGTTTTTTAGAATTTTCCCAGAGAAATTCATTTCTACCAAAATGTCCATAACTTGCTGTCTTTTCAAAAATCGGTTCACGTAATTTTAGATCTCTAAATAACAAATTATAAGGAAATAAGGATACTTTATAATCCAATGCAGTACTCTGATATCGAGTATCAAGTTTTGAAAAATACACTTGTATTATTTAAAATATAAATAAAAAAACTCATAGGGCGAAGTAATACAACTGGTTTTTCTATTGTGATATCCAGATTTCGGTGTTTTCTAGTTTTTCATTGCCAATAGTTTTTACTAGTTTTTGTTTGTTTATGCAATGAAATCAAAAATTTATCAGACGGAAATACTTAATGAAATATTTGCAAAATGGTAGTTGCAATGAAGGTAGGTAAAACGCGGAAGTCGCGTGGAAGCCACATAAAAAGCGGGAAATAGCTGCGGAAAATCCCACGTTTTACCGATGCATATACTCATTAATTTATTTATTGATAGTTAAACATACATGGCAATGATTTAATTATAAGATAACGCCAATCAAACATTCTTTTCACGATTAATTTCGACAGTTTTCCTGTCATCATCAGGTGGGATATAATAAATCATTAAATTAAGGATTTTAAACAAATTTATTAATTATATATAAATTTTTTTTTCTTTTTTATTTTATAAAAACAATAATTATTTTTAAAAAAATTAAACTTAAATTAATATATTATTTTTTTTAAATTTAATTTAATAAAAAAAAATTTTTTTATTTTATAAAAACAATAATTATTTTTAAAAAAATTATACCTAAATTAATATATTATTTTTTTTTAATTTTAGCATTCAAAATGTTTAAAATCAAGATACATAAGATCAATTTTATTGTCATCAACATGTCCAGCTACAAAGCCACTGGGATCAGTTTTGAATAAAAACGGTTTGTCCATTTCAATATCATAAGATAATGCTATCATTGAACAACCTAATGGTCGCATCTCAGCCGATTGAGTGTAAAGCTGATTAATATCCGCAATACAACGACATATTATGTCACAAGGCATTTCATATCCATATTTATATTTAAATCGAGCTGCTTCCATTTGTGCACGACATACTTGAGATCGACAATCAGGGATCATACCAGTCATAACACCTCCAGTACTTTCAGTAATATTAAACAATCTTGTAGCTGAACTCTTCTCAATCATTTTATCTGGAACCTTTCGTTTTGTGTAGCTACTACACCACAATTATTGCCTCGAATACCAACGGAAAGCAATCCACCAAATAAATTTGATATTAGCTTGCCAAAGACACCATTAACGTTATCAGGATCTCTTGTGGTCATAAAAAAGGAACCATCAGTTTCGTTTGTAGTATTTCCCATTATCAGATTGAGTTATCATTGAGTTATTCCAAAACACTTAAATCGTTTATTAAAACACAAAATAACAATAATTCAACTCCATTAACAACTCATAATTAAATTTAATACAACAATCAATACATACAATATAAAAAACCTATTTAAAAACTTATTTAAAAACACTCTGATGAGATAAAATCTGGGTGTGATTTTGTTGAGGTGTGTGAGTCTGATGAGGTAAATAGTGTGAGCAAGGATGATGAGCCTAAATTTGTGTTAGTATTGCCGTACTCAGAAGGTTTTAAGGATTATAAAGTGAAGATAAGAAAGCAGTTAGGGAATTTAAACTATAGGATAGTGTCAACTTCATGGAAAGTAGGCAATATGTTTATTAATAAGTCAAAAACTCCGGTTGAATTGTGTTCCGATCTCGTTTATCAGTTTACATGTAATGGGTGTAATGCCACATACATTGGAGAGACTTCCCGTCATCTCTGTATTCAAGCTCGAGAACATTGTAGACCGAAGGCTTTGACCCATATTGGTGAGCACAATAAGGGCTGTAAGATTAAAATAGGTATGTCTGATTTTAAAATTTTATTAAAAAATTTCGATAATTATTGGGAACATGCGATTTGTGAGGCGTTGTTGATAAAATCATTGAATCCGAAAATTAATGTGCAGAATGCAGTAAATACTTGTGTTATTAAATAAGTTTTTAAATAGGTTTTTTATATTGTATGTATTGATTGTTGTATTAAATTAAATTAAATTTTAAATGTTAAAATTTAAAAAAAATAATATATTATTTTTTTATAAAATAAAAATTTTTTTTATATATAATTAATAAATTTGTTTAAAATCCTTAATTTAATGAGTTATTATATCCCACCTGATGATGACAGGAAAACTGTCGAAATATATCGTGAAAAGAATGTTTGATCGGCGTTATATTATAATTTATTTATTATTTAAATAAATTTATAATAGCAAATTCTGACTTCAGTGGAATCAATTAATTTTTTTAATTATCTAAAATAGAATGGCTGATGCTATTTATGATATGTTTGAATCTCTTCCAGCCTGTAAATCTTCCAAAAGGCAGAACAACCTATTTATATGTTTGGAATGAAGATTCAAAGAAAAGTGACTGGAGGGCAGATGGTTATAGATGGATGTAAAATGGAAGAAGGATTTATCTCAAAAATATACTTCAAAGTGTTTGATGGTTAGGTTACTTCACTTGCACAGCATACACTCGTATGGATAACCTAAAGTCGGTCGTTATCGAATAGAAATGAAACGAATTGATTACGGCTCAATTTCCTCACAGGAATGTGAAATACGGAAACAGGAATCAAGTTCCTACTCAACCCCATGTTCTGAGAGACATCAAGTCTACATCATCCTCTGCACCTTCTCGACTTTACGAAACGCTAATGAAGTAAGTCAACCAGGCAACAGATGTTCCAAGACACAACTTTCAAACTTGGAGACTTTTACTTGTCAGTTCTTTTATTCAGAGAAACTGACTTTGATTCACAGCCAGTCATTCCACTTGCCTACTTGATCCATGAAAGGTTACAAAAAACGCACGATTCATGTTTTAGGAGATAAACAGAGCAAACAACGTGGCAATCACTGATACCATATCCAAAAGTTTTCCTAATCTGAAACCCTTCTTATGCTGGAATCATGTTAAACAGGATGCTAAGCGGTAGTTAAGAAGTCATGGTGTGACGAAGAGCGATGAAATTTCATTCTACCTCGATTGCATCACT
>CAUHTR010004196.1:0-38968 GCA_959609185.1 Schmidtea polychroa | reverse complement strand
NAAATAAGCTAGGAAAAAAACTCAATGATGGTAGGAAAATGTATTTAACTTGTTACATTTGTAAAGAAAATCAAGTATCGGTTTTGTTTTTACCTTGCGGACATGTAATTGTATGTTCTAAATGCCATGATTCAAATGTTCGCAAATGTAAAGCATGTTCAATGTATATTAATGAGTATCATAATATATACATTTAATAAACATTTATTTCTTTACCTTTGTTATTAATACTTTGAATATTGTAAATAATAAAACTATGTATCAAATAATAATATTCAAACTAAACCAAATTTACAAACTACCGCGCCAGCCCGCGGGCGGCGGACGGGCGGCGGGCGGGCGGGCGGGCGGGCGGCGGTTGTGTATGTCGATGATTTTAATTTTTATTAAATTCATTTGTTTGATTTCAAAATTAGATTTGTGTGACGAACCTTGTTAAATTTTTTGGTTTGATGTATTCAAGGAAAAAAAAAATTGTAAAACATTCTTTTACTATTTAGTTGGAAAATTTGGGAAAATAGTTTTGAAAACTTTTTTAAAATTTGAAAAATTTTGAGTTGGGAAATTTGGGGAATTTCATTTTTGGGACTTTTTAATTTTTGAAAAAATTTGAGTTGGGAAAATTGTTTTTGGGGATTTTTAAAATTTGGGAAATTTTTGAGTTGGGAAATTTATTTGTGGGGTTTGAAAATTTGTTGAAATGATCAATTTACAGTTTGAATAAAAATCAAAGTTTTTGACACTTAAGGGTAAGGACTCCCCATACATCTTTGAAGGTTTGACCATCACACTCTACTCTCAAATACCTTTTGAATGATGTATATATATTATAAAGTTTGAAAAAATTCGAAATTTTTTGACCCTTTGAAGGTGAAGGACTCACCATACACCTTTGATTGTATGACCATCATACTCACATCTCAATTACCTTTTGAAAGATATGTATTATAGAGTTTGAAAAAATTCGAGGGTTTTGCATCTTTTGAAGGTTAGGGATTCACCATACACCTTTGAAGGTATGATCATTGTACTCTACTCTCAAATATCTTTTGAATGATGTATATATTATAGGGATACATGTTAAAAATAACTTGACCTACATATTTTTTATAAACTATATAGTCGTGACCTACTTAATTTGACTTATTTATTTATATAGTGTCCTGGAGGTAACATATATTTAAAGTAACTTGGCCTACATATTTTAATACCTATATAGTCGTGACCTACATAATTTTAACTTGATCTACTTAATTTTAACTTGACCTACTTATATATATATGTGTCCTGGAGGTGACATGTCCTGGAGGTGACACATCTTACTACTAGTCTCATTTTCTATTTCGTCTTTTTTCATTTCTCGTTCATCATAGGTCTCATCATCTTTATCCATTATCTCCTTTTTACAAATTGGTAATTCTATTTTAAAACTTTCTTCTACTTCCTTTAATTCCAATTGTTTCACTGCAACTATTTCATTAATGACTATTTGCGACGTTTCTGATTCGTTAAAGATTCATTTTCACCGAATTTTTGTGGTACACAGCCACAATCAAATAAATACTCATCATCATCTAACTCAAAACCTTTATACGTCAATACAATTATTCCATCATTGCTCATAACTTCTGCTGACCTTGATCTTGAAAAACAATTTCTAGAAACATGTCCTTTTCTACCACAACGATAACATTGTACCTCATTAAAATTTGACTTCACATTAGGAGTTGCTCTCCAGAAAATTTGTTCCTCTATCATCTCTACGCCAATCGAGACTCAATCTCCTGGGTACTCGTTCAGAATTATTTTTAAACCAACAATGTTTTGTATAATGATCAATTTTCTTACAAATATCACATTGAATAACTTTAGCTCTCTTAGTGCCTGGTAAATTTTGACTTGCTCTGTTCAAATTATTATCGTTCCTCCATTTGGGTGATGGGCTTTTTGATCGTTGGAATCATTTTCTGATTCCCAATTGTCTTGGGTTAGGGTTATTGATCTTTCTCTTTGTGCTGGAATTATTGCAAATACCTCAGATCTATTTTTAGAGCTCATTAGATTCAATTCAATTTTCATAGCCTTTTTAACTAGTTCATCAAAATTGTCATAGTCCACACAACATAATGCCGTCTTTATTTCATTATTTACTCCTGACAATAATTGGTCTTGAATCAGCTTCTGCATTTGTTGGGCTAGTCCTGGTTGTTTCGAATCTTCTTCAAAGGATTTGCTGGCAATGGTCGATAAATGATTCGCAAATTTGCTCACTGTTTCATTTGGATTTTGGACTCTATTATAAAGTTTTTGACGCATTAATCTCTAAATATCTCCTCCAATAAGTTTAGCAGTCAATGCATCTTTCAACTTGGCCCAATCATTGCCAATTATTTTCCTGTCGATTTGTAAGCAATCTTTGAATCATGATTGCTTGAGACCATACTAATCACTCATAAAATCAACAAAAATAACTGGATCTCCTACATATTGCTCTACTGGCAATCGTTGACTACTGGTAAAATCATTATTTTCTTTAACAACTGAAACTGGTAAATCCTCACTGCTCATTATCGCTTCCTTTTTATTCTTGCTTCGTAAATAATATCGATTCACTTTAATAATTTATTTTTTCCAAATTACACAAAATCTAAATCTCAAATTAATATTACAATAAATAATTTACCTTTTCAAAATCACTTAAATTATTTCAATTTACCACTTTATTTTCACAATTTTCCTTTTCAACAACTTTTGATCACGTCGAGCTCACCAAAATATGTTGGGTTATTAAGTTGGTGATAAATTTAAATGTTACTCTGACTCCAAGCGTGTCTTTGACCGATTCACAAATAACACTTGACAACAGAAATCTTTATTGATGATCACAAATAAACTTTCTCTTTACACTGACAATCAATTCAACACTCTGCTTATTACAACACTCAGTGATAACACCGCGCGTAACACCGGATTAAAATATCACAAATTATTGATTGGTTTATCAACTGGGACTTTGAGCTGGTTGTTTTCTTTGACCTTCTTCACAAATTTTTCTAAATTTTCCCAAAAATTTTATCTCTCAAATCGTCTCACAAATTGTCTCTCCCAAATTGTCTCAGAAATTGTCTCAATTTTTGTTCCCACTTTTCCAAATTTTGTTCTGATTTCGTATCCACCAGTTTTCCTTTATATAGTTATTTTATTTGTGGTACTGGCGACAGATTCTGTTTACCATTTTCCTTTTCCTCTACGTCAGCCTTATCTCTGACAGATATCAAGATATTTTTCCATTTTCAATTTTTGTTAAGCCGCCTTCTCCCGACAATTTCGCTATCTTTGACAAGTTGTTAAGATACGGCTTTTTCTCTTATTTTGGTTTTCTGGAATTTGAAATTCCATCTTCATTTGTACTTCCTAATTAACAATGATCTTTGTTGTAATTTATTGTTTGTTTCCTTTTATTTGATTTATCTTTGTCATTTTTAATTTCTTTTCACTTCCGTTTTCTTTCCTGAGTTTCCATAGATCATCCCGTTTGTCACGACGATCATCCCCCAGGTTATTTATTTATTAACAGAGTAATAAACAAAATAATAAAATCCATTGGCGGGAACTCTGAAAATTTAAATTTAAAAATATGACCTTGAAAAATAATAACAAAATAATATTATTTTGAAAAATAATTATATGACCTTGAACAATGGTCTGGAAAAATTGTTATTATCTTTAAAGATAATAATGATAATAATAATATCTATAGCTCATTAAAAAGGTCTTGCATTGGGCTTTAAAATGAGTTATCGCTCAATATAATCAATTGATAGGAACACTAACCTATAGGGTGCCAAAATGTATGTGCTTGCTGGCTCAATTAATAATATTTTAAAAAATAATAATATTTGGATGAAAAAAAGTATGTGCCGCTGGCTCAATTAATAATATTTTTAAAATTAAAAATGAGTCATGGCCTTTGTTTCAATTGTACTTGATAAGTCATCGGGTGAGTCACTGTCATTGTTTAAAATTTGATCTTGAAAAAGAATTTTTATTTTAAAAAAATTTCTCGGGCACACATCCATATACTCTATGTATTGCCCATTCATTAAAACAAGCTCTCAATTCTAGCCCAACAGTGATTATGAATTTTATGCATTTGCAGTAAGTTTGTTTTTGTATTAAGTAATTTTTAATTTAATAAAATTTAACGTTTGATATAAATATTTTTGCCGTTCTCTTTATTGTTCTTTCTTTAAAATTTAGCCATATTTTTAGAGACAGCACAAAAATAAATATGTATAGCCAATTGGCTAATGAAAGAACCTTCCTGAATGCCTTAGCTATTCCTTGTTCGGGTTCGGAAGTTAGTATAGTGGGGCAAGGTTTGGGTCTTTGAAAGACTGGCCTGTCACAGTTTATGGGTTCATGGTAGGCGCCCATTGTGCCATGTTACACTATAAATCTGACAGGTTGGGTCTTCATTTAAATGCCACAATATGGTTTGAATCCTTTCAATATTCTGAATCCGGGTATAACTGATATGTTCATCTTAGCCCGAACAGTAGAGGTGGATAATCCACGCCTGTATGAAATCTGGATGACCGAAACCCAGTGATTAATCTCTCTAGGACTTTTGTGTCACAAGTGTGATCTGAGTTCTAGAAAGTGGTAGAAATAAACTAAAACACTTGTGGTAAATAAAATTAGGAAAAAGTCTCGGGGAGGTAGTAATTAGATTCCACATAGATCAGAATTAGAAATATGGGCTAGTCCCTGCTAAAATATTTTGAAGAGCACACTGAATAATATCAATTATTATAGAAAATTTATGACATCATTTATAAAATGAGAAATAAAGGCGGATCCTTGCGCAAAATTTTTGAAGGTAACTTTGAATAACATTAAGTAATGAGGACCATAATAATTTTACTAAAGAAGGACAATAATTTAACAAAGGGTTATATAATTAAAAGTGACGAAAGTTTTTCTATCGGCAGTCCAGTATCTGAAAATGAAAATTCAACGAGGAGTATTTCTATTAGTAGATTCCATCTGCTCATTGATTTTCAGTCTCTGTGTATATGTTGCCATGGATACACAGGTGGTAAGAAGTAAAATAATCATGAAGGCGTTGAGGGAAGAGTCGATTCCAAATCCATAAGCAACCGTAGAACAAGTAAATAACACACCCCTTAAGCGTCAACAGTGTTTTGAATATTTACTCTGACTCTTTTAGAAACTAAAGTCTATTTTTATTCTTTTTAGAAACTATAACTATTTATATTTGAAAATTTTGTTATTATGAAATTTGTATCTTTGATTTTAACCACCCACCCTCCGCTACACAAATATGTGAAATTTGCTATTTTATTATTTAATTTACATAGACCCACCAACTAGGTCTAGTATACACGGGGTTAGTCTACATAATCAAGTGGTGGGCTTGACGATAAATCTTTCCATATTTCCCCTGAATATTACTTCAATTTTGTGTTCAGTATGAGATTAAAATCGCCATGGCGTTTAACCTGTTAATAGACTTTTTTAATTTTTATTCTTAGTGAGGAACATTAAAAAATAGTAAGATTAAAATTATTATAACAATATTCTAAAATAACTAAGAAATCATAATTTTCATTTTATTCTGTTAAATTTACAAATTTCTTAAATTTAGATAAAGAAAATAAATTTATAATAGGTTTGTTTAAATTAACAAAACTATAAGGTTTTGTCTACTTAAAAAGGCACTTAATTTAATTAAAGTTTGATGAAAATTTGATATTTTTTAGATTAAAATTTATATTAAAATTTTTCCTAGAGTGTATTATTGAAAACTGTAGTTTCGTGAGATTGCTAGGAATGTTTTGAATACATTTCAGCAAAATATGATTTTATTAATTTGATTTTATTGCTACTTTCTTCTAAAGCACTTTATTAATAGTTAGATTAAACTGTAATAAATTTAAGATCGTTAATTAATAATGTAAATACTAAAAATATACAAATTTATAAATAAATTACTTTATATAATGCAATTTTTTAGAATAATTGTTCAATATGGCGAAATTTAATGATTTATCTTGCATTGATAAGAATATTTATCTTATACCAGGAGAAGAAATAATTAAATCATCAGTACTTAATAATTATACCATGTCACTAACGAACTATAGACTCTGCTTTATTTGTAAAAACAATGTCGATAAAATTTGCCATATTGGAATTCCTTTAAATTTGATCTTAAAAATAGAACAATTAGATTTCAAACATATAAGTCTTTGGACAAAAATTGGAAGTGTTTATAAACTGTCTTTTGATTCAAGCGATAACTGTCACGATTGGTTGATATATATTTCAGAAAACCTTAACATTAAAAATTCAGGTAAAATGTTTGCATTTAATTTCTTTGAAAGTCTCAAAAAATTGAAATCTGAGAAGTGGTTGTTATACGGTAAAAATAATTTAACAATTAATATTTCAACAAATTATTAAGGCTTTAATCAAAAGTCTAATTCAAGTTATTCTAAAGTAATAAAAAAGGAATTCAAACGGATGAAGTTTTCAAACAAAATATGGAAAATTACTGATGTTAATAAAAATTTTCAGTAACATAATAAGTCTAAATATTTTGATTTATCTATTTATTCAAGAGTTTGTAATTCTTATCCTCCTTATCATATTGTACCATGTCCAATAAGTGATGAAGACATAAAAGCAATGGCTGAATTTCGTGGCAATAAAAGATTTCCATCAGTTGTATGGAGGTAGTTATTTCACAATATTAACTTAGTGTGCATTTTAGTTTAATATTAAAATTGTCTAAATATAGTTATTCATAGCTTAAAATAAAGTATTTAAATAAAATGGGACATTTTGACTTTAAAGTAATGTCAGTATTTCCATATAGCGATTTCAATCATTTTATTAAAAGGTTGCTAAAATTTTAAATATAATTTAATTTTAAATATAAATCATTAACATAAAATATTACTTTGTTCATTGTCATTGCCTTTTTCTGAAATGTTTAAAAAAATACATTTTGGTTAATTTGTTTTTAAAACAAATAAATTGAAATATTTCCACAAATAAAATAAATAATTTTCTGAAAATATTGAAAATTAATAATAAAATGACTGAAATCTGAGTGATTTGTGAAAAAGATTACTTATCAAGTTGATTTACTTTCCAACCTGTATTATAGAGTGTATCTCAGTGTACGTATAGACTCAAATGATGCAAATTTGCATCAGCTCACGACTTCATTAATTCCAGCCGAGCGTTTGATTGCAGTATTGACTCAAACACCCACTATTTGTAAAAGTCATTGACATACTACACCTATCTTCAATGAATAAAAAATGCTATAAAAATCAATAAAGTTAGTATCGAAACGCAAACTTATCTGTGTGTAAAAATTTAATGTTTTAATGAATAAAAACTTTTATATAGAAAGTGAGAAAGTGTTAGAAAAATTTAATTTTAAATTCTGTAACAAAAAACGCTATAAAAAATTTGCATGTATTTTTTATTATGTGTTCTGTGTAAAATGTAAAATTATTTTTCTGCCATTTTCTCAATTTCCATATAAAAACTTTAAAGTTTTGAAACATTAAATCTTTACACACAGCCTGTGACATAGGTAAGTTTGTGTTCGCATTTGATTCGCGCATTTGATTATCATAAATGAGACATTCATTTAGCTATGTCAAATAGGCTTTGTTTTGGATTTTAGTTAATTTTAAGTTTTTTGTTAAAATAATGAATAAAGAAGTAAGATATTTATTTATTTATTATAATATACATTAAATTTTTCATAGTTTACCTAAATATCAAGTATTTAGGGAAGCATCTTTAATATGATTATTAATATGATTTTCGAAATTATTATGATCTGGTTTTCGAAGTTCCTCGTTAACTGCTTGGGATATTGCAGTAAATCATTCATTGAAGGTAAATCTGTATGGTAAATCCATCAGCCGAAGAAACTTTAGTCCTTACCCCATTTTTAATTTTGCTCAACACTTTCGATGGTGTTCAAAAATGGATTATATGGCAACTTTTCTATTTGAATAGTCAATGAAGATATATTATTGTAAATGGATTAGCTCATCTTTGGATATTGAGACCTCGATTTGTTGGTATATTGTTATAAATTCTATTGCCTACTCGTGATCTACCGAATCTCTTGTTCATCCATGTATTGAAGAGCATTCATCTATGAATTTCTTGAAATTAAATAGTCGATTCTGATGAAGTTTCTGACATATTCTCGTATATTTTTTTATAATTAATTAATTTTAAATGGAAAATTTTTAGCTAATTGAATGTCCGCATGATAAATCAATGTCCTATAGTGTGTATTTTTTATTATAGAAATTTTGTGAACCGTGTTTGTATGTATTTATTTATTTTTCTTCCAACAGCGATTTTTTCTATCTTTCTATAGTGAAATCGCCAATTTAATGTCACCTAGCTAATTCAATGACCCTTCTGGCTATGACACACACACATTTATTATAGGTAAGTTAATATTTATATTATTAAATATGCAAATCAATGACCATTTGATGATAATCAATTGCCGGTTGGTGTATAACTTTATCAATTTTTTTAGATTATAGAAACTCTTATATTTCGGAATTAGGTGTGCAAGTTGGTGTGTACACCAGTTTAGGTGACTTACCCTTTATGGAAAAATGATTTGATTTTAAAATTCATTCCTAAAAATGCTGAAGTAATTAAAAATGAATTTAATATAAATGTTAAATAAAATGAAATTTAAGAGCTTGAATATTGATCTCAAATCTATATAAAATCAAAATTCAAACCTTAAAATTTTCTTAAAATTAAAAATCTTGAAAGCCATTTCTAAAATGGTTAAAATATAAATTAACATAAATTAATTGCATTTCATCACAAATGGTGAGTCGGCTATAATTAGTATACACACCAAATTGCCATATAGCAGTTTTTATTCATTGCAAATAGGTGTAGGTAGAATTAAATAAAAATTTTCGGAATTTTTTATTTATCGAAAATTAAAAACATTGTTAATTTTAAAGGCGTTGCTGGGCGTTGGTCTAAAACATACAATACTTTATTCAAAACCACTTCACAGCTGAAAATTATCAATTTTTTTCAAATATTGATATAATTTTATTGTAGAATAAAACTTTAAATATATTAAATAGGTCTCAAAAAAATGGAGCAGTTATTATAAGATGCGCACAACCTCAAGTTGGACTAATGTTTTGGAGAAATTCTTTTGATGAAACATTTTTTAAAGAAGTACTTAGATGTCTAAAGTGCAATGGAAGTAATAATAATAATAATTAAAAAAATATTTCTATAATTTTCACAGATAAAAAGCGACTTCTTATAATTGATGCTCGACATTATTCAACTGCTCAACTTAATCGAATTCGTGGAGGAGGGGTTGAATATTCTGAATATTATGGTGAAGCTGAAATAGTTTTTATGCAATTAGAAAATATCCACAGTGTTCGCAGTTCCTTTGATAGTATATCTATGTTTTCTATGAATGATGAAAAGTTAGTTTCTCTATACCTCTCTTTCTCTATATATCTATATGTATCTATATATATATATATATATATATATATATATATATATATATATATATATATATATATATATATATATATATATATATATATATATATATATATATATATATATATATATATATATATATATATATGTGTGTGTAAATTGTAACAACCCAATTAAAAGTTAAGCAGTCTGATTAATTAATAAATAAATGTTGGAAGAAGACTTGGTTCTATGATAAACATATTATTAATCGAAATATTTCACAAAAGAGATGACCTAAAAAATTTTATCGACGCAACAAAGTGCAAATAATTTTTTTGCAAGACCTCACCTCCCCCACCCATAAAATCAAGGGGGATTTTTGTAGGATCTTGAAATGAATCATTTAAAAATTTTCTATCATTAGGATAGGCCTGTCTAGCAAGTATATCAATAATGGTAGCATCTCGATGGTTTTTAAAAATAACCAAATACTGAACATTCAAATTACGAGTTCTATGACGTTTTGTGTTAACAAAATAACTAACTCCTAAATGTCTAGCAGTTTTTGTAAATAAATTATTAAAATATTTTTTCTTTATTTGTTTCTTGATACAAATCATCGATAATAATAACATCACCTTGACGTAATCTTGATGACCGATTTTTATCAAATCCTTTAATTGTCGTCATTTTTAATTTACACTCTCATCAGCTTCTCCATGTCAATATTTTATTGAATTTTGATTTCAACATGTCTGATTGTAACAATTTACGTACGAATAATATTTTCTCGCTACCACTTGGTCCAAAAAATTTATATACCACATATAATTATATTTCAATTAATTTAATTAAATAATTGTTTATAATTGCTTAAACACTGTTTAATTGATTAAAAAATATTTGAATATGCTGATTAACATTAATTATTAAGGTATATACGTGATATAAAATCCCCCATAGGAAATCCACAGCAAGTTGTAGATCGATCAGGAAAGTATCCGATCATATTTTTTAGATCAAGCAACCCCTTAAAACCGGAGATTTGAAATATAATTTACATGATTTAACAAAATTCAATCAATCACTCTAATAATCTATATCGGAAGATTTATAAATTTATATGACTTACAAAGAAATGTCAAGTTTATATTTGAACCAGAAATATTTCCAGCATTACGTCTTCAGAAATATGATCCGTAATGTGTCAACGTGTTTTCTAGTGGGAAAGTAGTAATACTGGGGATAAAATCTCTGGATTATAATAAATATGTAGAAAATACTAATGAATAAGTCAATGTTAATTAATTAATAAATATTTTGTTTAAATTAATCTTATTTTTATTAAATTTTTAAAAATGTCGAAAGGTAAAACATATTTATTAATAATTTAAATTATATTATTTAGTTTATTTTTTTGAAGTAAATTTAAAGAAATTACAAGAATTTTATCTAAGAATTAAAAAATACATTGAATTGTTTTGTTTTTTCATTTAAAAATAAATTTCAGTGTTTTTTAGCGAGAAATAATACAGAGTTTTTTTTCATTGAAAATTTATTTTGAGGTTACTTTTTTTATTAAGTTAACCCTTTCCTGGATGAATTAATAGTTGAAAATGGCGTCCTAAAATCACTTGTTGCTTCTTTCAAATGACAAAAACAATAAAATATTTGCTAAAAGGCGGGATTAAATGATTTTACATTACAAGTATAGATCTTCCTTATCGATCATAAATAAAAATATTATACCTACTAGTTCATATATGTCTATACCTGTATCAAATATATCATGATTCCATATGGCATCATTAGCCAGTAAAGGTTTAAGTTTATTAAAAATTATCTGAGATTTTTCAATTAAAATTAATTTTAGTGTTTTTTTAGTGAGAAATAATACTTAAGGTTTTTCATTGTAAATTAATTTTTAGGCTTTTTTTCAAGTCAAATATCTCTCATGAGTCATAGTCCTTCTTAACTGAGTTCAACAAATTTCTTTACAATCACAATTTACGATAAACTAACATTTAGTAGATGACACAAGATCATTAATAACCATAATTATANAAAATATTCGCTTACCTGCTGCAATAAATTTAATTGATAAATATACTTTGAATTTGTAATTATGATTAATTGAAACAACTATCAATAGTTTATAGTTAATTATTGTCAATAGGTAGCTAAACAGTTATTGTTAATAAGCAAGTAGAATATCCTAGAATGTTCTAGGATATTCTTTAAAATATATATCTAGGGATTATTTTTTCATTAATAAGATTGGGTTCATAGGTAATATGTAACATTAATAGTTGTTAGTTAATTATCATTAATAGATAACTAAAAACTTAAGCAACTAGAATGATCTATAATTTATTTTGTAATATATTTTTAAATATCTAACTAAAAAATAATTTGGTTCATGTCAAGTTAAATTAACTAAAATGATAATTTTTTATTAAAAAGATAATAAATATAAATAAACGGTTAAACCTAGTTCTTAACAAATAATGTAACAAATAATTAAAAAGATATTGTAGAAAAATTAATAATATCAAACATCTGTTAATATAAATTAACAGAAAAATCATAAAATTCCTCATGAAACTGTTCATCGAATCATTGACATATTTGTTTCTGTTGCTATTATTTCTTAATATAATAGTAATTTAAATAACAAATAAACTAAATATGTGTTTATGAAAATAAAATTTTAATTCTTTTCAGCTGGTTTACAAGCATCGAAAATTCATATTGGTTGAAATATTTAAGCAAGATATTGAAATCAGCTTGTGATATTGCCAAAGCATTAAATGACGATGGAAGATCAGTTATTATTCATTGTTCTGATGGCTGGGATAGAACACCTCAATTGACATCTTTATCTCAAATTTTGTTAGATGATTTCTATCGAACGATTAGGGTAAATATTAAATATATATTGGTAGGGTAACTATTTGTTATATATCTATAAAATTATAAAATAAGAAATAGTCTAAAACATTCCAATAAATAGGTATTATTGAAACAATTTAAAATTATGTTAATTTTAAATTCTTCACAATAAAAACTTTTAAATTATAATATATGAATTAAATATTAATTTAATCCATATAACACTATGTAATTTCTGTCTTTTAAAAATCAAGATAAACAGTTATTTATTATAATGACCTGCGTCATACAATTAAAGTCAATATTAATTCAAAATATTAATGTTATTTATAAATGTTATAGTAAAAAAAACTAAAATTTTGATTTCTGAGTCGACACATTTGGAAGTTACCAGATTACCAAAAATCACATATCGGGACAACTCTACTAAAATTGGACTGTCTGGTAATCAAGTTTTTCAGCAATTATTGAAAAAGAAAGAGAACTTTTCTTCAGGTGTTGTAATTATAGAATTTTAAGGATTAATTTAAATTAAAGATTTAATCTAATTAATTTAGTATTTACTATAAATATGTAATATAAAATAATAGAATGTAATAGTTTCAGACCTTTTATGATTACGAATTTTAGCGTGTAGATAGAGTCGTTTGTGCTCTACATTATTGTGCTGCGTAGACCTTCGGTAGTTCAACCGTGGTTAGTCAAAACCTTCAAAAGGTCAAAAATTTAGATTTTCTCAAACATGATTTAAAAGATCGGTACCTTCAGAACTTATTGGATCACACCTGACAAGATTTCATAAGGGTCGAAGATCAAAAATCCAAAACTTTAATAAATCCTAATACAGAGTATTTCTGTATTATATATTTATAGTAGGTACAAGTGCGCTGCATGACTCATCGTTACCCCGCCCGCCCCGATGAGTCATAAATGATGTCTTCCATGACTCATCGTGCATGAATCATAAGTGATGACTCATCGGTGATGACTCATCGAGCATGACTCACCAAGGGTGACTCATTTCAAATTAAAATTTCCAAAGGTCAAATAAGTCAAACCTTCACCCAAGGGTATCATTAGAAAGGTATTTGAGAGGTCAGTTTGATGGTCATACCATCGAAGGTGTATGGTGGGTCCTTAACCTTCAAAAGGTAAAAAACCTTCAATTTTTTTTCAAATTTTATAATATATATATCATTCGAAAGGTATTTGAGAGGTATATCTAATGGTCATACCCTCGAAGGTATATGGTGGGTCAATAACCTTCAAAGGGTGTCCAAAATTAAATATTTTTCAAACCATATAATATATATATATATATATATCATTCATAAGGACTTTTGATGGTGAGTTCGAAGGTCCAAGGTTCAAAAATTTTAAAACCTTCTAATATACATATCAAACGAAAGGTATTTAAGATGTAAGTATCATGGTCATACTTTCAAAAGTTTATGAATGGTCCTTAACCTTCAAAGGATCCAAAACCTTTAAAAATTATACATATAGATATATATATATAATTGTCAAATAAAAGGTAATACAAAGGTGAGTATGATGGTCATACCCTCAAAGGTCATACCCTCAAAGGGTCCAAGGTTCAAATTTTTTAAAACCGTATAATATACATATCAAATAAAAGGTAATTCAAAGGTGAGTTCGAAGGTCAAAGGGTCGAAGGTTCAAATTTTAGAAACGTTATAATATACATATCAAACAAAAGGTAATTCAAAGATGAGTATGATGGTCCAAGTTTGAAGGTCAAAGAATCCAAGGATCCATGGTTTAAATTTTTCAAACCTTATAATATACATATCAAACAAACGGCAATACAAAAGTACTCATCGATGACTCATTTAATTTTTTTAAACAAAGACAATGACTCATCATTTTCAGAACAATGACATCTGTTTTCAGAACAAAGACAATGACGCACCCATGGGATTTATTATTTATTACTATCAATAGTATTATTATTATTTATTATTATTAATTTCAATATTATTTATTATTATCAATAGTATTATTATTATGATTATTTAACAAGGTCATTTAAACAAAGACCATGAGTCATCAAGGTCGTTCTATTTTTAGTAACACAGATATCTATTTTTAGTAACATTTTTGATCCGATCATTGATCCGATGACTCGCCAAGGTTGTTGTATTTTTAGTAACAAAGACATATTTTTAGTAACGTTTTGGATATATTTTTAGTAACATTTGTAATCCGATCACTCATCAAGGTCATTTAAGTACATATGACTCATCATTTTTTAAACAAAGATATTATTATCATTATTATTATTTTCAAAGTAATATTTTCAAAGTTATTTTGAAAATTCTTATTAGTACTATTACTATTATTATTATTATTATTTGAAATTATTTATAAAACTTCATTTCTACGTCAATTTCATGATTTTCAACATTTTCATCATTTGCATGATTATTTTAATAATTTTCTACATTTTCACGATTTTCAACATTTTCATGATTATTTCACTAACTCTTCATCAAATATTTTTCAAAGTAATATTTTCAAAGAATTATTTCCAAACAGTTTTTCAAAGTTCTTCTTCTTCTTATTATTATTATTTTAAAAGATATTTTCAAAGTTATATTATTTTCATGTAATTATTATTATTATTATTATTGACAATTATTCATAAAACTTAAATTCTATATCAATTTAATGATTTTCAACATTTTTATCATTTGCATGAATATTTTAATAATTTTCAATATTTTGCAATATTTCTTTATTATTATTATTATTTTAAATTATTATTTTTACAGTTATTTTGAAAGTTCTTCATCTTATTATTATTAATAATATTTTAAAGTTATTTTCAAAGTTATTTTCAAAGAATTATTATTATTATTTTTTATTATTATTAATATTTTTTATTATTATTATTATTTTTATTATTATTTGCAAAGTTCTAACTATTATTTTATTTTAGAAGTTCCATTATTATTATTTACTTAAATATTCATAAATCTTAATTTCTACGTCAATTTCATGATTTTCAACATTTTCATCATTTGCATGATTATTATAATAATTTTCTATATTTTCACGATTTTCAACATTTTCATGATTATTTCAAGAACTTTTCATCAAGTATTATTTTCAAAGAATTATTTTCAAATTATTTTCAAAGTTTTTATCAAAATTATTATTATTATTATTATTATTATTATTATTTGCGAAGTTCTTATTATTTTATTTTCGATGTTTTATTATTATTTACTTAAATATTCATTGTGAGGAGTTAAAATTAAAATACTAAATTAAATTAGTTCATGATTAAAATTTGTAAAGTTTTAATTGAAACTTAAATTATTTTAAGATATTAAAATTGAAATGATAATTGAAATTTTAAAATAAAATAATTTTTAATAAAATTGAAATTCAAGTATGAATGCGGTGGTATGTTGATATTTGGTTGAAATTAAAATTTAGAAAATGTCCCAAGAATATTTGTTTATATAATCAGATTTAATGAAATATAATTTTGGATTTAATAGTCTTAGTAATTTATTTTGATGACCGAAGAATTAAATGTTATAGCTTCTAACATGGCGACCACGCCAGGACTTTGATTGAAGAATATGAAACCGCAGAAGGTAAAACCGTTGAACAGAAATTAAGAGCAGCTTTTCATCGACCAACGTCATTGATTGATGACTTAAGAGAAGCCTTGAACTACGAGCAAGGTAACGAATCAGCGGAAATATTTATAGAGAAAATATCAAAAATGACTAAAAAATTGGCCTCACACACTTGGAATGAGGAAGAAATTCAGAAATGTTTATTGACACATTGTGTAAGAGATAAAGAAGTCAGGAAAGAAATCGAAATGAAAGATCTCAAAACGGCGGAACAAATTAAAGAAACTATAAAGAAGATAGAAAAAGTTAACAAGGTTATTGAACAAGTAAACACGGTGAGATCAATACGACCTACAACTGGGGGAAGAACTTATAGAGATGTAGTACAAGTTGGAGCCACGAAGAGAGAAATCAACGAATGGAAACCAGAGACAAGAGTTAAAGTGATAGAATGCTGGACGTGTCAAAAACCGGGACACAGTAGCAGAGAATGTAATATAAAAAGAAGATTTCAATGTTATGCATGTGGTGTTGAAGGTCACATACGAAGAGAATGCCCAACAATCAAATGTCATAGATGCAATGCACGAGGACACAAAGAAAGAGAGTGCTACACAAATATGGAAAGACGAAATCAAGGAAGAGATCGAGACCAAAGGAAGATGTCAGGAGGAAGAATTCAAAGAAATACCTATCAACAAAGGGAAGATATGTATCAATCAAGGAACGTACATCAAAGACAATGGGGAAACCAACAATATAACAGAAAAGATATTGCAGCTATCGAGTCTGATGATGAGATGATGAATACAAAACAGTCAAGCCAGCCAGACGAGTATAACAGGGAGAATGACCCAAACGAGCACGCTCCGTCAAACGGGACATTGATCGGAGCAATTTACTAAGTAATATTGATTTCAACCAAAGAATGAATGCTAACGGTATGTGTAATTTAAGTATGTATGATGATTGTATGATTGATAAAGATTGTAGTGTTTTTGAACGTGATATTAATAATAATAGTAGTGTAGAAATTAAAAAGTCGAATGATAAAGAAATTCAGAAAAAATTTAAAGAGGAGTGTAAAGTAAATGAATTAGTAAAACACGAGGAAAGAACTATAGAGAAAATTTACAAATTGCTCAAGAAAAATGGAGACGTGTGTATTAATGAAATTGTAGAAGATACTAGAGAGCAGAATATTTTGTCAGTAGAAGAACAAAAAAGTCCAGTAATAACATATAATATAATGCAAGGTAGACCGAGTACAAGACTGGATATCCAAGGGCGGAAAGTAGATTGTTTATTGGATACAGGAGCGCGAATTAATGTGATGGCTAAATCTGTAATTGATCGATTAGAAAATATCGAAATATTAGAAACAAGGGAATCGCTAAGATGTGCAAACAACAGTAGATTAGAAACTATGGGTAAAATAAACATCAATGTTAAAATGGGCAGTATTGAAAGAAATGTAACATTCATTATAGTAAAGAATTTAATACCAGAAATTATTGGAGGAGTAGAACTACAAAGGTTATTTGGTATAGAATTGAAATGTATACTAGAAGAACATGGAAAACGTAGTGATTTCATTTGCGAAATAGAAGCTAGATTTGGGCGGATTATAACAGATGAAGAAAGATTACGGCATGCCATCGACGTTTTAAAAGTTACCGGAAATAAGAGACTGCTAGAAATATTTCAGGCAAACAAGAATGTTTTTATGGCAGATAAATGGGACATTGGGTGTACCAATCTGATAAAACATAAGATCATCACGAAAGGAGAGCCAATAATGATTAAACCGAGACGTCAGCCAATAAATTTGGAAAACAAGATTGAGGAACCAATAAAAAATCTAGAAAACAACGGAATAATTAGGAAGTGTAATTCACCGTGGAACACACCTTTAGTTTGTGTATGGAAGAAAGAGAAAAAAGACATCAGGCTTTGTCTAGACTTCAGACAATTAAACAAGATAACAGAAAGACAAGCATTTCCAATGCCAAATGTAGATGAAATTTTAGACATCCTACACGGATCCAGATATTTTAGCTCAATCGACTTGGGAAATGCTTATTACCAAGTGAAGTTAGATAAAGAATCTCAAGAGAAAACAGCATTCTCAACAAAAGAAGGACAGTTCTGTTTTAACAGGATGCCGTTCGGTATTGCAGCGGCACCAGGAACATTTCAAGAATTAATGACGAAAGTATTGAAAGATTTGTGGAAAGATGGAGTGATGGTATATTTAGACGACATCCTAATATTCACAAAGACAGAAGAAGACCATTATAACATATTTGGAAAAGTCCTAGGGAAGATCGCAACAGCAGGACTAAGATTGAACCCCGAAAAATGTCAAATATTTAAAAACGAAGTGAAGTTTCTGGGACACATAATAAATAAAGACGGCATACAAACAGATAATACTAAGATAGAAGCAATACAATCATTTCAAAAACCAAATGTGTGAAGAATCTGAGGAGCTTTCTGGGTATCTGTAACTATTATCGACGGTTCATAAAAGACTATGCAAAGAAGGCAAGAGCACTAGAAAGCATATGCGGAAAAAAACAATGAGAAAATAAGATGGACAGAGATGTGTGAAAAGGCTTTCAGGGAAATGAAAGAAGCATTGATAACCGCCCCAGTATTGGTATTTCCAGATTTCAGAAAAGAATTTATATTAGACACAGACGCGAGCTTCGATACTATTGGAGCAGTTCTTTCGCAAAAGGATGAAAAAGGACATGAACATGTCATTGCATATGGTTCACATGCGATGAGCAGCCACGAAAAAGGATACTGCATTACCAGAAAAGAATTATTGGCAATATACTATTTTTGTAAACATTTCAACCATTACTTATATGGTAAGAGATTCGTACTGAGAACGGACCATAAAGCTATTACGTTTATGGTAACAACGAAGAAACCAATAACTGCTCAATTCCAGACATGGATCAACTATTTAAGCAGCCTGGATATTAAAATGGAATACAGGAAAGGAACAAGCCATACAAACGCGGATATGCTATCCAGGAAAACATGCGGAACATGTGTACAGTGTATGATGGAACACGAAGACGCAAAACCGGCAAAATTAAAACCAGAATATTAACAGTAACAGCAGAAGGCGGATATAACAAGTGGCAAAATGACAATATGGAGGTCCAAGAAATAAAGAATAAGTTAGAAAATAAAGATTGTAAGTTCATAATGGAAAACAACACGGTACTAACTAAGCAAGGTAAAATATGGATACCGTCAGATAATAGACAGAGGATGATAAAAGAAGTACACGTATTGCTGTGCCATGCAGGTGCACAGAAAGTAACAAAATATATCCAGAATAACTGCGACATGGAAAATTTAGCAACGGAAGTAAAAAAGGTAATTGAGAACTGCGAAAGATGTCAGAAAATGAAAACGATAACAACCAAGACAAAGGAGGAAACTCAAACAATAAAGAGTACAGAACCACTCGAGAAGATATATATGGATATATGTGGGCCATTGAAAGAAACGTTCAACAAAAAGAAATATATTTGCGGAATCATTGACCACTATAGTAAATACATCTCATTAACGGCCATAAACAAGCAAGACGAAAAAACAATTAGTGAGACGTTATTAAATAAATGGATATTAAAGTTTGGAGCTCCAAAAGAACTTCATGTAGATTGTGGGAAGAACTTTGAAGCAAGAAGTATAAAAGAACTAGCAAAGGCAGCTGGCATTGAATTAATTTTCTCAAGCCCATATTACCATAACACGAATGGTATTATTGAAAGACAATTCAGAACAATCAGAGAGTATATTAACGCGTCATTGAATGAAGGAGGAAGGAAAAACTGGGCTGATATAGTGCCAGAAATAAAATATACGTTAAATGCAACAGTTCAAAAAACAACGGGAGTAAGCCCAGCAGAGATTATATTTGGGAGGAAAATCGACAGAATGAAATGGTACTCGAATAAAGAAATAAATAGAGAAGATATGGAAAAGAGAATAGAGGATAAAACACTAAAACCAAAAATAAGCAAAACAGTGAGAGATTTTGAAATGGAAGATGTGGTCTTGATCAAACAAGAAATTCGAAATAAAGACGATGCAAGGTGGGAAGGGCCGTACAAAGTGATAAAGAAAATACATGAACGGAGCTACTTACTTAAAGATCAAAATGGGAAGATGGTAGTCAGAAATGTTGAGAAGATCAAACATTTTAAAAAAGGGGGATGTGAGGAGTTAAAATTAAAATACTAAATTAAATTAGTTCATGATTAAAATTTGTAAAGTTTTAATTGAAACTTAAATTATTTTAAGATATTAAAATTGAAATGATAATTGAAATTTTAAAATAAAATAATTTTTAATAAAATTGAAATTCAAGTATGAATGCGATGGTATGTTGATATTTGGTTGAAATTAAAATTTAGAAAATGTCCCAAGAATATTTGTTTATATAATCAGATTTAATGAAATATAATTTTGGATTTAATAGTCTTAATAATTTATTTTGATGACCGAAGAATTAAATGTTATAGCTTCTAACATTCATAAAACACAATTTCTGCATCAATTTACGATTTTCAATATTTCATGATTATTTTCTTCAAAATTCTTATTTTATTTATAAAATATTATTATTATTATCATTTTCAAAATTATTTTCAAATTTCTAATTATTTATTTTCAAAGTATATTATTATTATTATTATTATATATACTCCTAGTCTATCCGACAAAATATTTTGTCCCCCTATGGGTACTGCTCACACTCAACAGATTGCAAGGGTACTAGTCATCCTTATTATTATTGTTATACAATATGATGTTATTTAGACATTTGAAGGTTCAACCATGGTTACAATTTCTACATTTTGAAAACGCTAATTTGATTGGCTATCTCAATTGTTATAAATGTAAAAGCAAAATTAATTTAGTTATTAAGAAATTTATTTATTACTGATGATTTCTACAAGTAAAATTGTTGAATATTATTGTGTAAATCACAAAACACATTTGATAACTTTATTATTTTATCAATATTTTTTATATATGTCATTTATAGCAAGGAAGTCATACTAGAAATAAGGAAAAATTAAGTCCAACCTATTCTGAAGATAAGCGTTCATTGAAATCTTTTATCAACACAGTTGAAGATTTTATAAATAATCATGATACTTACAGTGATAAGGAAATCATAAATATTTTAAAAATTTTCAAACATTCCTCTATTGAATATTTATTTGATTTATTTAATTATAATAAATGCATTTTGAAGTTATCTAGTTATTTAATATATTTAGACAAAACAGGGGTAAACAACGATTCACTGAATGAATACTTTTGGAGTTGCATGTATTTAAGGTTGAAACCGGGATATAGTAGATTGATTTATGATTGGATAGCAAAAGCCGATTTGATTGAAAATAAGCTAACGGAAAAACTGAACGATGTTAGGAAAAGATATTTAACTTGTTCAATTTGTAAAGAAAATCAAGTTTCGGTTTTGTATTTACCGTGTGGTCACGTAATTGTATGTTCTAAGTGTCACGAAAAGAATGTTCACAATTCTCAAGCCTGTTCCAAACTGATTAATGAATATCATACTATATACATGTAAGTTCTCAATACAAATCAATACAATATCAAAGTCAAATGAATTATTACCATACATAATGACGGTACTTTAATGTAGAAAATTTTCAAACATTGAATAATATGAAATCATCTTGGTAATTAAATATATTGGGCACGAACGCAACTACCAAATGTTGATGATATGATGAATGGAATGGTTTGGTATTTATAATATATGATATTATTTTAGATTATTCAGAATGAAATATACCCATGAATTTATCAAAATGGAAAAAGATCTTCGCAAGAACCATGAAGATGCTGGAAAAGCCGAAGAAACCCTAACCAATATTTTAAAGTTGACATTATGTGTTACAGTAGTATTGGTTATTATTGTTTCGCAAATAAATGTTTTAATTTGTTTTTTATAAATTTATTGTTTTATTGTAATACTTTTTGATTAAAACATATTCATTAATAATTCATTTTGTTTTAATATTTCTATTAATTTTTTAAATAGTGTTATATATATATATATATATATATATATATATATATATATATATATATATATATATATATATATATATATATATATATATATATATATATATATATATATATATATATATATATATATATATATATATATATATGGAAATTTACAATTATATATACGATTATATATTATATACAATTATATATACAATTATATTTACAATTATTATAAATCTTAATGATGCTTTTCTTCTGTCCATTGATTCTCCTCTGATATTACTGCCATAATCATCTTCGACAAAATGCAAAGATAATATTTCTAGTGTCTTTGTTAATCATGCCCATTTATTACAAAGTCTTTGTTAATTATGCACTTGTATTGCAAATTTATTAGTCATACAATTATATTATTTTTTCATGCCCTGACATAATATTATTATTTTTAATTTTATTATTATGATTATTTTATTTAATAATGTTCACAAAACTCTAAAAAATTAACAATTCTCTTCTGATTTAAAATTTAGATTATCATTTTCATCTTCAACTCTAGATCTTATTTTTTCAAGTGTATGGATATGTTTTTGTGTTGCATAATATTTAGTACACAAATCATATTCTTCGCACTGATTGCAATGATATCTAGTTTCGATCTGAGCATTACACGCATTACAAGTATAACAAAAACTTTGTTTTATTTCATTATGCAGTTCATAACTCATAACAAAAGTAGAATATAATGACCGAAGCAAATTAGAAAATTCCAAATGCTTAGATCGAGCCATCTGTTTATCCGACAAGATATGTTCTCCCTCTATGGGTACTGTTCACAATGAATACTGCTTGTAAAGGTACTAGTGTGTTTTAATGTTTTTATTTAGGCAAATTTTTGGTTATTATTTGGCATTAAATTCGTTAGTAATTCTTTGGAGTTGATGTTAGCGGGATTTCACTAACATTATTACTAACATTTTTTGTGAATAATTGAAAGAATATTTAAAAATTTAAGGTTTTAGTGTTAATTCTAAGACAAATTTAATTAACAAATTAACAAATTTAATTAACAGGTTAATAATTAGAGTTTTTACAATAATCAAGTGATTATTATTTAATTTTTATGATGACTTTGTAATGATATTGAATTTGACAAAATAATTTTTTCATATATTTTCTAAAAATATTGATGAACTTTTATATATTGAAAAGACCAGCTAATTTTATCATGATGATATATTTGAAATCTACTTGAAAATTATTGTAAAATATACTGAAATTTGTGATTTAGTTTGAAAGATATATCATGTTATAATTGCTATAATCGATGAAGAATTATGATCAATCAATATATTTCATCTCTTGTTAGGTATTTGATGGTAAATGTGGTGAAATATTTGTAGAAAAGTAGTGACTTTTGATCTTTTAGTGGATTTCCTATGGATTTTAAGAGAATTTATATATTCTAGTTAAATAATTGAAATAATTGGTATATGTATCAACTATATCAAAATATTTGTTATGAATCCAAGAATATTTTAATTAAATGGTACAACCAAAAACATGGATTTCTAACTAAATTGGTAAATTTATCTGGAAATATTTTACTTAAGAAATTCCTATATTTAAAAGAACCATGTACTTTTCACTAAATTGCCTAAAAATTTGCTATATGGTATTATTAAATAAAATAATCATAATAATAAAATTAAAAATAATAATATTATGTCAGGGCATGAAAAAATAATAAAATTGTATGACTAATACATTTACAATACAAGTGCATAATTAACAAAGACTTTGCAATAAATGGGCATGATTAACAAAGACACTAGAAATATTATCTTTGCATTTTGTCGAAGATGATTATGGCAGTAATATCAGAGGAGAATCAATGGGCAGAAGAAAAGCATCATTAAGATTAATAATAATAATAAATATAATTGTATATATAATTGTATATAATATATAATCGTATATATAATTGTAAATTTCCATATATATATTTATATATATATATATATATATATATATATATACTGCCCGACACTATTTTTAGCACAATAAGAAATTTCGTTACAAAATCATGAATAATGCAATAAATGAAATAAATTTTGTATGATTGTAATTAATATAGTAATACTTTTAATAATTATCACTACTTAGACATATTTTTTGTTTAAATAATATTTGAATTCTTAGGTTTTTTAAAAATTAAAATACGACACAATTTTTAGCACACTTTATTTATACACACTAATACTTAACAATTATACAAATTTCCTTGATTACTCAGAACTGTACACAGTCTCAATCTTATTGATGCATAGAAATCCAAAATTTTATGTCGCCTGGTACAGTTGATAAGAGATATGACATCCGTAATTTTTTTTTTCTAAAACAGCTATGTTTAAGAACTGCGGTCCGTCATAAACCATATCTGAAATCATCTTCCAGACATCCTCAACTATGTTCAAGTCTGGACTTCGTGACGGCCATGTAATCGTTGATATATTACTTGATTTCAGATAATCTTGGACAATCCGTGCTTTGTGTACTGTGCATTTTTCTTGCTGGAAGTAAAAATTCCTCTTTAGGTTAACTTTCATTATTGGCACAGCAAAGGTCTTCAACAGGGTAATGTAATCGGTCGACTTAAATTTGTCAGTTATCATGTGGAAAGATAGAAGTCCGTTAGGAAGGATCATCAGCCAGACCATAATTCCACCTCCATGACATTGCCGAATATTACGCACATATTTTGATGTTTTCGGAATATATGTCATCCAACAATCTGGTCCATCAAGTGTGAACCTTTTTTCGTCTGAGAATATAGTATTCTCCCAAATGTGATTGGTCGAAATCCATTCTGTTATCACTTTAATTCTTTCTTCCTTGTGTTTCTTAGATAGGATGATTTCGTGATAACTTTTTGCGTATTTCATACCAGCAAGCTGCATATACCTTTGTACTGTCCTTGTTGATACAGCTAGCCCACAATTTCTCTTGATCTTGGGCGAATTAACTTTTTCCTGTGCTCTCGTTATCCGTGCAGTTTCTCTTTTGATGGATAACGCGTCTGCTTTACTTATTTTTCTTCTGTTTCCACGTTTGCGTTTATGTAACACATATTTGTAGGTGACTAAATTCTTAACAGCATATCTAGACATGCCCAAAATGGTGCCAATTGCACCATAACTGTTACCTTCCTGTTTCATCTTTATAGCAACTTTCTTTAAATCTGGAGATCTCATAATCAATTCTAAAATTATTATAAACATTAAAATCATACAAAGTAGTATAAAAAAATAGGTTAAAATTATTAATACTTAAAAATCTTTAAAGTGTGCTAAAAATTGTGTCGTATTTTAATTTTTAAAAAACCTAAGAATTCATATATTATTTAAACAAAAAATAATATATGTCTAAGTAGTGATAATTATTAAAAGTATTACTATATTAATTACAATCATACAAAATTTATTTCATTTATTACATTATTCATGATTTTGTAACGAAATTTCTTACTGTGCTAAAAATAGTGTCGGGCAGTATATAAATAACACTATTTAAAAAATTAATAGAAATATTAAAACAAAATGAATTATTAATGAATATGTTTTAATCAAAAAGTATCACAATAAAACAATAAATTTATAAAAACAAATTAAAACATTTATTTGCGAAACAATAATAACCAATACTACTGTAACACATAATGTCAACTTTAAAATATTGGTTAGGGTTTCTTCGGCTTTTCCAGCATCTTCATGGTTCTTGCGAAGATCTTTTTCCATTTTGATAAATTCATGGGTATATTTCATTCTGAATAATCTAAAATAATATCATATATTATAAATACCAAACCATTCCATTCATCATATCATCAACATTTGGTAGTTGCGTTCGTGCCCAATATATTTAATTACCAAGATGATTTCATATTATTCAATGTTTGAAAATTTTCTACATTAAAGTACCGTCATTATGTATGGTAATAATTCATTTGACTTTGATATTGTATTGATTTGTATTGAGAACTTACATGTATATAGTATGATATTCATTAATCAGTTTGGAACAGGCTTGAGAATTGTGAACATTCTTTTCGTGACACTTAGAACATACAATTACGTGACCACACGGTAAATACAAAACCGAAACTTGATTTTCTTTACAAATTGAACAAGTTAAATATCTTTTCCTAACATCGTTCAGTTTTTCCGTTAGCTTATTTTCAATCAAATCGGCTTTTGCTATCCAATCATAAATCAATCTACTATATCCCGGTTTCAACCTTAAATACATGCAACTCCAAAAGTATTCATTCAGTGAATCGTTGTTTACCCCTGTTTTGTCTAAATATATTAAATAACTAGATAACTTCAAAATGCATTTATTATAATTAAATAAATCAAATAAATATTCAATAGAAGAATGTTTGAAAATTTTTAAAATATTTATGATTTCCTTATCACTGTAAGTATCATGATTATTTATAAAATCTTCAACTGTGTTGATAAAAGATTTCAATGAACGCTTATCTTCAGAATAGGTTGGACTTAATTTTTCCTTATTTCTAGTATGACTTCCTTGCTATAAATGACATATATAAAAAATATTGACAAAATAATAAAGTTATCAAATGTGTTTTGTGATTTACACAATAATATTCAACAGTTTTACTTGTAGAAATCATCAGTAATAAATAAATTTCTTAATAACTAAATTACTTTTGCTTTTACATTTATAACAATTGAGATAGCCAATCAAATTAGCGTTTTCAAAATGTAGAAATTGTAACCATGGTTGAACCTTCAAATGTCTAAATAACATCATTGTATAACAATAATAATAAGGATGACTAGTACCCTTGCAACCTGTTGAGTGTGAGCAGTACCCATAGGGGGACAAAATATTTTGTCGGATAGACTAGGAGTATATATAATAATAATAATAATAATAATATACTTTGAAAATAAATAATTAGAAATTTGAAAATAATTTTGAAAATGATAATAATAATAATATTTTATAAATAAAATAAGAATTTTGAAGAAAATAATCATGAAATATTGAAAATCGTAAATTGATGCAGAAATTGTGTTTTATGAATATATAAGTAAATAATAATAAAACATCGAAAATAATAAGAACTTCGCAAATAATAATAATAATAATAATAATAATAATAATAATAATAATAATAATAATAATAATAATAATAATAATAATAATAATTTTGATAAAAACTTTGAAAATAATTTGAAAATAATTCTTTGAAAATAATACTTGATGAAAAATATTTGATGAAAAGTTCTTGAAATAATCATGAAAATGTTGAAAATCGTGAAAATATAGAAAATTATTATAATAATCATGCAAATGATGAAAATGTTGAAAATCATGAAATTGACGTAGAAATTAAGATTTATGAATATTTAAGTAAATAATAATAATGGAACTTCTAAAATAAAATAATAATTAGAACTTTGCAAATAATAATAAAAATAATAATAATAATAAAAAATATTAATAATAATAAAAAATAATAATAATAATTCTTTGAAAATAACTTTGAAAATAACTTTAAAATATTATTAATAATAATAAGATGAAGAACTTTCAAAATAACTGTAAAAATTATAATTTAAAATAATAATAATAATAAAGAAATATTGCAAAATATTGAAAATTATTAAAATATTCATGCAAATGATAAAAATGTTGAAAATCATTAAATTGAGATAGAATTTAAGTTTTATGAATAATTGTCAATAATAATAATAATAATTACATGAAAATAATATAACTTTGAAAATATCTTTTAAAATAATAATAATAATAATAATAATAATAAGAAGAAGAAGAAGAACTTTGAAAAACTGTTTGGAAATAATTCTTTGAAAATATTACTTTGAAAAATATTTGATGAAGAGTTAGTGAAATAATCATGAAAATGTTGAAAATCGTGAAAATGTAGAAAATTATTAAAATAATCATGCAAATGATGAAAATGTTGAAAATCATGAAATGGACGTAGAAATTAAGTTTTATAAATTACAAATAATAATAATAATAATAGTACTAATAAGAATTTTCAAAATAACTTTGAAAATATTACTTTGAAAATAATAATAATGATAATAATATCTTTGTTTAAAAAATGATGAGTCATATGTACTTAAATGACCTTGATGAGTGATCGGATTACAAATGTTACTAAAAATATATCCAAAACGTTACTAAAAATATGTCTTTGTTACTAAAAATACAACAACCTTGGCGAGTCATCGGATCAATGATCGGATCAAAAATGTTACTAAATATAGATATCTGTGTTACTAAAAATAGAACGACCTTGATGACTCATGGTCTTTGTTTAAATGACCTTCCTAAATAATCATAATAATAATAATATTAATAATAAATTTGAAAATATCTTCGAAAATAATAATAATAATAATACTATTGATAGTAATAAATAATAAATCCCATGAGTGCGTCATTGTCTTTGTTCTGAAAACAGATGTCATTGTTCTGAAAATGATGAGTCATTGTCTTTGTTTAAAAAAATTAAATGAGTCATCGATGAGTACTTTTGTATTGCCGTTTGTTTGATATGTATATTATAAGGTTTGAAAAATTTAAACCATGGATCCTTGGATTCTTTGACCTTCAAACTTGGACCATCATACTCATCTTTGAATTACCTTTTGTTTGATATGTATATTATAACGTTTCTAAAATTTGAACCTTCGACCCTTTGACCCTTTGACCTTCGAACTCACCTTTGAATTACCTTTTATTTGATATGTATATTACACGGTTTTAAAAAATTTGAACCTTGCACCCTTTGAGGGTATGACCTTTGAGGGTATGACCATCATACTCACCTTTGTATTACCTTTTATTTGACATGTATATATCTATTTGTATAATTTCTAAAGGTTTTGGACCCTTTGAAAGTATGACCATGATACTTACATCTTAAATACCTTTCGTTTGATATGTATATTATAAGTTTTTAAAATTTTTGAACCTTGGACTCTTGGACCTTCGAACTCACCATCAAAAGTCCTTATGAATGATATATATATATATATATATATATATATATATATATATATATATATATATATATATTATATGGTTTGAAAAATATTTAATTTTGGACACCCTTTGAAGGTTATTGACCCACCATATACCTTCGAGGGTATGACCATTAGATATACCTCTCAAATACCTTTCGAATGTTATATATATTATAAAATTTTAAAAAATATCGAAGGTTTTTTACCTTTTGAAGGTTAAGGACCCACCATACACCTTTGATGGTATGACCATCAAACTTACCTCTCATATACCTTTCGAATGATATATATATTATAAAATTTTAAAAAATATCGAAGGTTTTTGACCCTTTGAAGGCCAAGGATCCACCATACACCTTCGAGGGTATGACCATCATACTGACCTCTCAAATACCTTTCTAATGATACCCTTGGGTGAAGGTTTGACCTTATTTGACCTTTGGAAATTTTAATTTGAAATGAGTCACCCTTGATGATTCATGCGCGACGAGTCATGCCTGATGTACCTACTATTTATATTTCAACATTATATGTTTTGATGTGAATTTAAAAATTATTATTAGAAAAATAATGGAAGAATCAACTATTTTAATTCCGAACACACCTGAATGTAAAATACGAACTCTTGTAAACCTAGAAAAATACAATAAAAAATACAATAAGTCGACTTAAGCAATAAGGTCAATGCACAAAATTTATCGCCGAAACATTAAATCTAAGTATATCAACGGTTACTAAATTATTGAATAAAATCCACTGTTGTAATGAAGAAAATCGAGAACTAAATACTATTCTTAAAAAGATCGGTCCAAAATCTGGTTTAGATTCGCCTGTGAATATGGCTCTGACTAAAATAATACAAGCCGATTATACCCTCACCCAGAAGGGAATACAAAAACAGTTGGGAGATTTTGAAATAACTGCATCTACACCTAAAATCTCAAAATGTCTTAAAAGATTATCAATAACAAGAAAACGAATAAAAAAAATCATCACGAACGGTTTCTACTGATGTGATTAATAAACGAAAAGTATATTCAGGAGAAATGCGACTTATTCCCAACTCAAGATTACTTTTTTAGACGAGAGTTGATTTAATCTCCACACAGGTGCTCATTATGGGTACTCACCTCTCAATGTTGATGCTTTTCGAATAGTTCCATCAAACAGAGCAGGAATGTTAGTTTAATATCATTATTATAAGTTAACAACATCGGCGATAAATTTTGCGCATTGACATGATTGCTTAAGTGATTTATTGTATTGATTTTTTCTACGTTGACAGGAGTTCGTGTTTTACGTTGAGGTGTGCTCGGAATTGAAACAGTTGATTCTTCCATTATTTTTCTAATAATAATTTTTAAATTCGCATTAAAATATATAATGTTGAAATATAAATATGTTGGGTTTTATGATATCAAATTCAACCTTTGGGTACTCTGACTCCACGTGTTCCAAAATCAATAAACACAAACTCCCAACGTATATTTGTTTTATAAAAATTTACAACTCTTAACAATTAATTATACTGTTGGTTAACCACAATTCTCACACAATTTCTGATCGGACTCCGCTCTGGAAGGTCTCAACCTTGTACGATTTTAAAAATAAGTTCGGTTCCGCTCTTTGATCCAATCTCTTTTAACACACCTTGTCTAACTCTTCAGTTTTTCCTATAATTCTTTTTCTTCTTTTATGCTATTCCTCTAACTCCTACTGTCGGTTTCTTCTTCCCTACCTAAGGCTATTGCCGATTATGTGAATTTTGAGTTTCCTTATATACTCCCATAATCATTGTAATTTCCCCATTTTTAACCTAATTGGTTTTGACTTCTTTGGTTATCATTCCCTAATTAGCTATTTCTGTTGACCCTCTTCGTAATTCCCCTTCCTTTGTTTACCCTCGTTTATCCGGTTGTTTGGATAATTGTCCTCTGAATTCCTCGTTTGTTTACCCTTCAAATTGCCGTGCTCGGGTTTTCTTCATCGCTAGGGTTTTCTTCATCGCTTGGTTTTTCTTCATCGCTTGGGTTCTCCATTGGCTTGGGCTTCCCATTAGCTCTGGTTTTCCATTAGCCAATTAATTAATTAATTAAGATTTTTCGTTTTTTCACATTTGTCTGTTTTACGACCCTTTCTAAAAATTTTCTAACAATTTCTTGCTCATTGTCTTCTTCACCCCTCTCTCGTTTCCAGCTTCAATTTCGATAACTTTTCACTTTATTCCACTTCCTCAGGTTTGCGCATTTTCCCATTTCATGTCTGATTGTACCCATTTATAGTTCTGTTCTTATCATATCTTTCTTTGCCATTGCTTCTCTGCTTGACCGCCATTCAATTTCGGTTTTCGTTTTAATCTGAACTATATAATTTAATAATTTACTTTTAAAACCTGAACAAATATATAATTTTGAAATATATCAGAAATACCCTGCAACATTTTTGTGCTGTGTTTTAATAAGGTAATCTATCTAAGCTATTTATTTTCAATTGAACGTTTTTTAAACCGACTATTTGTAATATAAAATATTAATTCCAATAAATAAACAATTTTTAAATTTTGTTAAATTAAAATAATTTTTATAATTTGGCAAATAATTATTTTTAATTAGGGCTTTAAAGTTTTAATTGAAAGGGAATGGATTCATTTTGGTCATAAATTTTCAGACAGATGTGGATTTAATAAATCAGTTGATAATAAAGAATGGAGTCCGATTTTTGTACAATGGTTAGATTGTATTCATCAGTTAATTCGGCAATATCCATGTTATTTTGAATTCAATGAAACGTTTTTGGTAATTATCTGTTAATTATTATAATATCTAAGTAGGTAGTTAGTAGCCCTCTGCACCCTACCCATATGCCAATATGAAGCACTCAAGTCAGGTGGTATTTTTTGCTCAGAATTTTTCAGGTGAAAATGAATTAGGGTGCAGAGAGCTACCGGGGTTTGTGAAGGAGTATTTTGGTCCAAGGATTTTTGTAAAAGATATGGTGAGATATTTTGAAGAATCGACGTCTTTTGAGATATTAAAGTAAAAAAATAAAGTAAATTAGAGTAATAATTATGATATTTTTAAGAAACGAGGTCTTCTAAAAATTTTAAAAAAAAAATGAAATTTTTAATGAAATAATTTATAAAGATAATTTTTGATATAAAATTTTATGAAATATTTGTCAAAGGTAAATTTTGAGGCAAATTTTAATGTAATAATTCTAAAAATTAATTTTTTTTGCTAATTTGAAAGAAATAAATCCTTGAATAATAATAATAATAATAATAATAATAATAATAATAATAATAATAATAAATAGTAATATTAGTAATAATAGTAATAATAATTATACGAACTTTTTTTCCAATTTCACCACTGACTTTTTTCCAGTGAATTTATTAAAAAGAGCTTGAAGTAATATATCAATGTTTTTGATATTCTCGAATTTTCGGCACTGCCTTTTTTTTCACAAGACATTCCGCATCAGTCAGTGTTTCAAATACAAGTTGAAATGGTTGCTTCAAACAACCCAAGTAAAAATATTTACCTTCAATATACATTGTTGCATTCGTATCTGAATGATTCATTATTCCAAATCGGTCTTTAATTATTTTTATTTTAATATTTTTTACCATAAATTGGATTTTAGATTTGAATATTCTTGTATTCTAAATGCTGTCGAGGAAGGACTTACTTAACTCTTGCCCATAAAATTTTCCAACTAATTCATTATTGTCATAATTTTTAATGACATACATTACCGGTTTTAGTATTTATTTTTACAATTCCATATTCGGACATGATTTCGACTTTTTACTTTGGTTTTTTAACTTTTACGTCGTTTACGAGGCATCTATATCTTTAGGCAATGCCGGTTAACATATCTACCGGTCTCAAATCGTTCCAGCCTTCGTGTAATGAATCATTAGAACCATGTATAATCTTTTGTAATACATTAATCCAAGTTTTATCTCCTTGGTATACAAAATATTTTTTTAATTTATCTGTCAACGTACGATTAAGTCGTTCAACATGTGATTTAAATGATTTCCATTTAAAATTTGTTTCACTTGTAAAATTCCTTACCCAAATCTGTTTGCAAATTATTAAGATGTCCATCAGCAAATAAAGTTTTGATTTCTTGAGCTTTTTCATTTGTGGATTTTGTTTTAACAGGTATAGCTCTTACAAATCGACTAAATAAATAAAAGTTTAATATGGCTTTGTAGGGAATCTTTTTACATTTGTTTGTTCAAACTGTATGCCAGTTGGTTCGAAAACCAATTTTGTGTCTCTTTTTTTCGGATTCTTGACTGATTTCTTTAAACTTGCTACTCCATCGAAAGATGTCGGATCTTTCGGATTTGTCTAAATTTTCTTCATTTCAGAAAAAATTCATATTTCGCGCAATAATATTAGACATTTGAATTATGATTCGAGATCTTCATTTAAGAGTAATAAGGAAAATTCAAAGTACCGTCAACTTTTCGAGGAGATTATTTCTGATTCTTCTTTATTGAATCACACAATTTTTATAAAGGAGGTCTTGACTAATTATGTCGTGTTCCCAATGTTCCCAAAAAAGTTCCTCAAAACCATAATATACATTAAAAAATCACTCTGAAACCTTGGCACTATAGCACGACAAAAGATGACTCAAAATATCTTGTTTTTCATAAATTTGACAATCTTATACGGAAAATTTTAAATGTTTTGGTCACAAAAGTTTTACCTCGTAGAAAAATTTAATATCCTTCTCGAAAGATACCTCAAAGAGATCCATAAAAGTTTTCGTAATAAAAATGTTCTCCCAAATTTAAAATTTTGCTAAAACAATTTTTGAAAAAATTAATTTAGTGTTATAAAAACTTAAAAATTGCACTTGTTACTACTTTTGTAAACCCAAAAATCAATATAATCACTTATTTAGAGTGCAAAAAGAGCAATCTTTTTAAAAGTACCTCTAACTATATGAACAAAAACAATAATTGTTCATTCCTTTATAATTCGAATTTATCGGAATAATTTTGGCTTCATTTTTCTTTTCTGATTGTTTTTCAGTTTTATCTTTGAGTTTTCCGGTATTTTTCTAATCTTAGTTTGAAATTTGTAAGACCTCTTCATTATTATTTTTATTAGGCTTTGAACAGTTTTATTCTTCTCATCATTGCTCATAGCATGATTCTTTATAACTCCTCTTATATAATCAGAAGTTACTCGATCAATCTTCATAAATTAATCAATATTTGTCCAAATTCGAAACATAGATGCTCTTGAAGTTCTTTCAAATCCCATTCCTAAGAAGTCATAAATCGATATAAATTCAATGCAGTTCTTATGAATATAAGCATCGATTTCTGCCACAATGCTATGAATGTTAATTTGAAGGAATTCAACCAAGCTCTGGTAAGCGGCGGGAGTATTCTTTGACAACATTTTCATCATCTTTCTTGTTTGGCAATTATTTTGGCTACTTTAAAATCAATTTCTAGTAATTTCTCGACTACATAACTGTTACTCTAAATAATTCTGAAGAAAAACATTTTGTAGAATTCACGAACGAATTGAAAGATTTGTCATTATTTACTCCTTAATTGTTCATAAAGTTACTACATTACTATTAAATATTTATAAAAAAACAATGCTTGTTTTTAATATTTTTTATTGAAAGTAATTAATTACTATTTTATTCCAAATTCAGATAAAACTGGCATTACATGTATATTCCGGATTATTTGGTAATTTTATGTTTAATTCTGAAGAAGAAAGACAGAAAAATAATATATATAGTTCTACGGCCTGTATATGGAATTTTCTCTCTGAATCAAATGAAGATATAATAAATCCTCTATTTTATAAATTTTCTGTTACTGAAACAAATTTTGATGTCTACAAAAATGTTATATATCCAAAATACACAACAAAATTTTTGTTTCCATGGAATAGATTATTTTTTGAAGCTCTAAATCCAGCCGATATATATCAAATATTTTCTTTAGATCATTCATCAAAATCTTTAAATAACTTTTTAAATGGTGAAAATGAAGAATTTGTTGAACAAGATGTTATAAATAATGTATGGTCTAATCAAACACTTTTTTTACGTAAATCTAAATCTGACCCAGATATATTTTTAAAATGCAAAGAGTTTCAAGGATCTTCTGACCTAAGTAAACCAGATTTATCAATTTTTACTTATTGTGCTATGGAGTTAGAAATCTCCAAATGCAATAGCAAATTCATTAATCAGTCATCTAGTACATCGACATTAAATGATATTAATTTTAACGGATTTTTAAATGAAAATAATTCTCAGAATTCTGAAGATGATCGAAAATTTATGAAAAAAAATAAATTTCAACCAACAGAATTAATGGCATGTTGTAATGGAAATAATTCTGAATTACCTTTTAAGAAATTTTTTAAATATGAATCTGATAATAATTATCAAAACTCAGAAATCGCGTTTAAAATAAATGAGGTAATTTGTAATTTTTGAAATTAATATAATATCTTATTATTTTATGGAAATTTGTAAATTTATTTAAATTGTTTATAGCAAGAAAATCAGTATTTTCGTCTTATAAATTTAGACGACACTAAAGAAATTAGAATTAGCAAAGAAAACGCTCCATGTGATCTTGATGGTTTGTATAAATCTGTAGAGCCAATCAATACGTTAGCAAACTATTGGAAACGCAAGTTAGCAAAGCAACATGTTTTAATTGATCAATTACAAGAAAAATTATTATTAAAATCAGATAAATTTAATATGGTAAGTTTATGCAATTTTTTGCCTCAAATCCTTAAATTAAAATATTTTTAATAAAGTTGCTGGGATTATACAAATAAATGAAATTAAAATATAGAAAAAGTAAAAATCAATATTTTACAGGGGGTGGTAACCGGTAACAAATATGATTTAAAATAATTTAAAACTGAGGTTCATAGAAGGGTCAGTAGTATTACACCCTAAATTTAATTAATTAAAAACCAATAGTCTTAAACTAATCATCTCTCTCGGTTTAATAATTGTTTCTGTTTTAATATAACAACTATTTTTACTATTTTTACTAATTTTTGATTAACTTACGAAATAAATATGAAAAAGTAATTTATAAAAAAAATAGATAAAATCACAACCCAGATAGCTCAGTGGTAATATACTGCTGTTCAAATCCCAACTAAATTTAGTTTTTTTTACACTAAAAGTAATATTTTTTAAAAAATATAAAAAATGTACTACTTTTAGTTTTAAGTAAATATTTATTTTAGAGAAATTTATTTTTATTATAAAAATTTTTATTAAATACCAACCCAGATAGCTCAGTGGGGATAGAGTAGCATAGTGATTCAAATATACTGCAGTTCAATTCCAAACTGTATTTAGTTTTTTTTTCATAGAAAAATATTGAAGTTACTACAATATTGAAAATAGCTTTAAAGATAATATTAAAATTAATATTAAAAATAATATTTAAAATAAATAAAAAATAAACTTTTATATATTTTAGAATATTTAGTTTTTAAATTTAAATAGGAAAAAAAATTTATTGACACACCTAGGATCGATCCCCAAATGTGCACATTTATTTCGTGTTGTTTTCGGACCTCTTTCGAATTCATTTGTACTTTCGTGTAATGCGCTTAAAACATCGTTGAGATCACATCATTTGAGAGTGAGAAGTGAATAATAAAGAGTATTGAATTGATTCTGATGTATGAGTCTGGTCAGCTTGTATATTGGAATTGATTTTATACACAAAAAAGGTTGATAGTAAAAAAAAGATGATCTGGATCATTAAAAAAACCTCTATCCTCTCGGGGTAGTTTTACTATTTTTGTATTTTTACTATTTTTTCTTTAATATTTTTACTATAAAAATGTCAAGTAAATTTTTTAATGATAATAATAAAATAAATAAAATTAAAATTTTGAATTTGAATTTTTATTAAAGAAAATGTAGAAAATAAATTCCAAATTAAATCTTGATATTAATAAACTCATTTCCATTTATACAAGAAAAATTGACATAACAAAAATTTCACCAACAGCAGGATCACTTGTAAATTTACACAAATCAAGTGAAATTCTTTTTCAAATCAACTCAATCTTCAAAACCGTTTGATATTTGTAATGCATACTTGTATTATCAAATTGAACTTGAGGACATAAAAAATAATGAAGACATAACTTTGGAAAATAATTTCTTTCCCAACTTGTTTTCAGGTATGAAATTACAAATTGCATCTTATGATATTGAAACAATTAATAATCCTGTAGTTCTATATTCTACAGAACAAGGGAATAATGATGTAGACAGTGTAGATGCAAATATAGGATATATAGCAAGAAAAAAACTCTACAAGAAAACAAAAAAATTTGAATGACTTTTTGAATTAAAATAATTATATGGATTTTTACAAGATTATAATAGAATTATTCATAATACAAAAATTGAATTAATCTGTTGTAGAGATGTAAATGATAACAAAATATTTTATGGAGCAGCCAATACTGAAGCAAAATTAAAATTAAAAACTTTGGAATTTCATATGGAGTTTGAATCCAATTAATGAAATGAAATTTAATGTAAAATATAATGACAATTTGTTTCCATACAAAAATTATATTCAAATGTGTAGAATTTTTGAAACATACACCCTTACAAGTTATGAAGATTTATATTCAATATTTGTATTGATGTTTCAGAACAAGATGATGATTTGGCAATTAATAGTGTTAATGTAACTTTACATTTAGAAAAATGATCTTGAATACAAAATTATATTGTTTAATTTTAGATGCAAAGAAAATAAAAATGAGGTTAAATAATGGTTATATTTTATTTTTCAAAACTAAAAATGGAACATGTATACAAAAATTATAAAATATTTGTAATGTTGACATAACAGCACAACACAAATCAGATCATAAAAAAATTAAAAAATATGTAAATAATACAACACTTTCTAATCATGTTAATAATCAAAATTCTAATCATGTCAATAAATACAAGATAATAAAACCAAAAACACATCATTCTAGATTTACTTTTGAAAATTATAATTTTATATTGAAATTTTTATGAAATATTTTTCAATGTTAATTTTAGGTTCAAATCTTTGTAATCAATGACCTATGAAGATATTGGTTAAATATGTAAATAATGGTTTTATTTGGTTGTTAAGTAAATTATGATGTAAAATGTTAAATTAAGTAATACAAAGATAAATAGGTAAAATAAGTAAATTATAGGCTCAAATTTTTTAATTAAAGTAAATCAATGGCTATATTTGGTAAATAAAGGCTAAATTAAGTAAATAAAGGGTTAAATTAAATAAATTTAGGGCTAATTTTTAAAATTAAGTAATCAATGGTCTAGAATTTTAAATAAGTAAATTAAAGTAAGATTTTTAAATTTAATAACAAAAAGTTTGAATAATCACCAACTTTTGAGAAATGACATTTTAAATGGACAAGTTTAAATGAAAATTTTGCTAATAATAATCGTTATAATAATTCAACAATTAGATACCAAGTACCAGCTATCACCTGCTATGTATTTTTAACTAGTTACTAACAACCAACAACAACCAGGTACTAGTAGGGTAATATGTAGACCTTCATCATTTTACGGAACAAAGGTCAAATAAGGTCAGACCTTCAAAAAATGTATCATTAGAAAGGTCTTGAAGAGCTCTATCGAAAAGTCATACCTTCGACCATTTATATT